>JANCMA020559441.1:0-10100 GCA_024336925.2 Zoanthus solanderi
GCTGGCAGAGTGGGGTAAATCCGGCCACCCTCGTTTACGGGGATAAAACCGGATCAAAACTGGATTGATGATGATGACAGGGTTCAAAATAACATTTAGAAAATCTTCTCTGTTTTGTAGGCTGCTTTACATAGTCTAAAAGTTTTGGCAGTGAAGATCATTCATTACAATGAGGTAGAATTGAAAATGTACAGCAAGGTCTAAAATACACTGGCTATATATTGTTGAAAGATGGTGGTTAAACACAGTATTTTGAACCCTGAAGCACACAAAAACTTAATTTATAAGATGAAATTATAAAAACATTTAAACACGATGAAGAGCTTTTTGCTCACAATGCTTTAGTTGTCTAGAATATATTATACCTAATCACATTGCTTCTCATTTATCATTTAATCATTTCATGGTTTAACTGCAATCACTAAATGACAACGTATTACTTATCATAAATTAAAGCCCATTGGAAAATATTAACTATTTTAAGTGTGGGTTGACCACTAGGTGATCTCATTTGTGATTATTGTTTTGAACACACGAGCCATGTCGAGCAAAATTCAACTAAAAGATTTGTATTTCACATAGTTAAAAGTTGAAAGTTAAACGGCTTTTTTTATTGGCAGTGGTGAAGCATATTCAATAAAAATGCAGTAAAAACAATTCATTAAATTCAAAATTCATACCATCTGCATCCAACATCCTTGGGATGTCTAAGTGTTTCTCAGCAACATCAAATGCAGTGTTCAGGTTGGTCATTGGGTCATCCTGTGTTGATCAAACACTTAACAAATTAAACTTAAAGCTGATAAAATATTCACCTTTAGTAGTTTTGCATCTATGTTCAGGATTCCTGCAGGTTCTAACCCAAGAAATTTAAGAGCTTTTTGTAAGACCAAAACTTTCAAAATTTAATACCTAATATGCTTCTTGAAATGTTGTCCACATGATCTAATAAAAGACTAGATTGTCCCAAGCTTAATAACATTGCATGATTTGAAGTGATGGCTCGAACACTTTTCCTGGTATTTTTTGATGCTTTTACCAGCATTCAGTGTGCGTGATAGACAAGATAGCCACGTATAGCTTCAAATTATAACCAAGGGGAGAGACAATTAATTGACTTTAATCAAATTTAAGACATTTTAAAACCTAACAAAGAATTTTTCCACTTTAAAAACCTTTTCAAGGCCACAAATACTCAAAAACAAAAACACAACTTTTTAAGGACCCATGCCCTGTATGTTAGGACCAAGGAAGAAGGCAGGTATAAATTTATGTGTGGTATTTTTAATCCTTTTTTACTAAATAACTTTATTAAATAACGTTTGTGCCAGCCATGCTGTGCTGTATTGAATTAGTTCAAAATCTCTACTGAGGAGTGTAAAAAACAAGGCAACTGAATTCAAATTCAACCTCCATGGTTGTAAATACAAATAATTTTTTTTATATAGTCAAATTTTATCTAAACAGTATGTGTATGCATATACATTTCTTTGTATTTTATCAAATTATTTCAATTGGTAGCAAGGGTACTTACATATAAAACATTCATCATAACTTCACCCAATTTATTAGATGATAAACAGTTTGAGAAAGAAAAAAGAATATGGGCAAGTACAAACTAAGCAATCCATTCCTTGATAAAAATTGGTTTACAGTACCAACAATAGGACACATCCCAAATCCTGATCACATCAGGACCTGGGATAGTGTCAAGATTAGTTATAAACCAACAGATTCAAGATGTTTCGATTGAAATTCTTTTAATAACATGTCACTTGAATGTACACTCTTTGTTTTCATCATGATAATTTGCGCTAAGTATGAATCAAACCCCCTCGGTTGTCATAAACTTCATTTGCATAAAATGCATACATAAATATTGTAATTAAAGCAGTGCAATCCTGCAGAACTTGTGGGATCCTTGCTAGAAAAATAATTAATGGTAACCAATAAAGAATTTATTATTAGCAGATGAACTGAAAAACTTGTTTGGGTCAAACTGTCAATAAAAATACCAATAGTGTGCCAGAAATTTGTAAAGTTTTCGTCAAAAGAACATCTGGTTTGACTGTAAATAGCCACTGTACAAACTCAGTCACAATTATTGTACACTCTTCAGTGGCACTGGTGGACAGTATAAGTGACCTCTTTGCAACACCCTTAAGATTTACAGCTGATGTAACAAAAATCTTGCACCAGCAATTTGAGTTTTAATGGGTTGGAATTCCATAGAAATTCACTTCTCCACTTGTGCAGAATTGTCCGTAACCCATTATGTTTCTTAGGAAATTGTTGTATTTTAAAACAGCTATAAATCATTAACTATTGATCCCTTTAACACCAAACTTTAGGATTTTGCTATTTACAGTGTGGCCTTTCTTTTTATATTAGTCATATTTTGTAATTATAAGAATTAATGGACTTGTACCCAGGCTCTCTCGGTATGAAACCCGGCAATATTGTCTTGGCCTTGTGCTACCATTTTATTTACTTGTATTGCTTTGGGTTTTTCAATATTTATTAAGATATCTTATCTGATATTTTTCTGTTTAGCAATAATACACTGAATATCATTTTAAAAGGTTTTTTAAGGTTTCATGCATTCTTATTATATTTCTATTGCTATTCTTACTGCTACAATAGGCCTCTAAAAACTATTGATGAGCCAATGGCTGCTTCTAAATTTAAAAATACAGTGGAAGAAGCAAGGGGAGAAGGAGAGAAATCTTGAATGTTGGTTTGGAGAAGGAGGATGCCATGAATTGAGTGAGATGGAGAGTGGGAATTAAAGAGATTGCTGTTAGAGTCAGGTAAATACGGCCACCCCCATTTAAGGGGATAAACCCGGATCAAAATTGGATTGATTGATTGAGGGGTGGAGGGGAGGGCTGAATTAAAAATACAAATATATATAAAATATTTTATTATTTTCAGTTCATTTTTAATCATTCACAAAAGAAAATAACATACATGTATATTATCAACACCTTTCAAATACAGAAAATATCTTTTGAAAATTGATAACATTTTTATGCTGACACAAACCAGAATGCTTTGATGTGAGCTATCTTTCAAGAACAAACCTTTGTCTATTTAGTGTAGAAAGTTTAAATGTGAGCTATCTTTTGAGAACAAATCAGGGCTCGAAGTTAACAAAAGCTACTTGCAAAAATGCTAGTGGGTTTTACTAAAATGTTCAGCTTTACTAGCAAAAAATTTCCCACTAGCAAAATTTTGCAGTACCTTCTGGAGAACTGTAAAATTGTTTCAAGATTCTATGTACTGTATTGTTCTGGCTATCAATAAATTGTAACTGAATCAACAACTTCCATTTAATACAAAACGTGATGTAGTACAGCAGAGTTTAGTTGAGTTTTAATTTAAGGCAATTAAAAAAACTTGTTTTAAAATTTTAAAAAGCAACATGGCTAGTTTTTGGGATATAAAGTTTTGCTAAAGGCAAACAGAACATATACTTTCCAGGGATATTGGCTTTGCAAGTACTACTCTCCTATCTGGAACTTTTTCCTAGTGAGAATTTTCTCACTAGCATTTTGTTGCTAGTTCCTGAAAATCTTAATTTTTAGGCCTGAACTCAAAATAAATTATGTGTCCACAATATTGTGTTTTCACAGATCTGGAAGGTTTGACTGTGACCAATAGCAAGTCGCCAAACTCGACGTTCCATGTTGCTGTTGGTGATAGTGTCACCTTTACTGCAGCCTTCAAGAAAGGATACATAGCTAACATAATGTTTCGGTGAGAGTCCTGTATTTAAGGGTGAGGTTCTGATGTGATCCTGTTGTTTACAAATACCCGCACAAAGTGGCCTCACAATGAACGAGAAATTTAAGTAATGCACGATGCAAAGCTGAGTACTTTATGATCAAACAAGAGGCTCATTAAGCCTTTACTCGTGGTACGCGTGGGACCAGGGACACATCCCAAATATGGCAGACACTGGACCGAATCGCTAATCGCGACATGAAAAAAAAAGAAAAAAGAAAAAGAAATCGAGCCCAAACGTTGACTCGTGGTACCACGAGTAATAAAGGTAGTGAGGTATTTAAGTGGTTGTAGAGGGGCAAAGTGGTGTTAACAAAAGGCATTGTATTGTAGCCAATCACGTAGGGTGGTGTAAACAAAAGACATTGAATTGTAGCCAATCACCAACGCAGTAGCCATTCAGCAGTTGCATCGGGAATCCTGCGAAAATTTCGCTGTTTTCAAACATTTCTTACAAATTTTACAAATGGGTTAATTCAGTTCCCATCATTCTAACCGAGGTTACCTTAGGATTCGTTTGATTGGTTCATTGTGTGACCAGCAGTTGCATGCATTTGTAAACAAAACACGAAAGTGAAAAGCTGAAGGTCTCTAACCTTTTTAATATGCAATCTTAGTTCACTGCAGTGCAAGGTGCGATACATGACTTCACAAGCTTGAAGCAAGAGTTTTAACAAATAAGAATCTTTAAAATAAATAAGTACATAATTAAAATGGCATAGTTCAAATTGAATAAAATATAGAAATCTCAAATAATATATACACGAAGAAAGATAAAAATAGGCTCACAGTATAAGCTTGTGTGTTAATTCAGCTTTAGATAATTTCATACTGAAATTAGATAATTTTGATTAGCCTTAGATAATTTTGCACTGAAATTCTTTTATGGTATGAAAAAATCTTGGATATCCTGTAGTGAATATAAAAATGGTTGAGTAATCTGTATTATCAAAGTTGTTTGAGTGGTCTGGTTAGGAAACTTAACAATTTGCAAAGTAGATTGCAATGTTTCTTCGTTTCATGTTGTGTGCGCTGTCAGGGTCAGGATCTTTTGTTATAGTTGTGATGCTTCATTAGTCTATTGGCCGTTTGCTCATTTACATTTCAAAGCCTTTATTATTTGTGCATGGTCAACGTCATCTCAATAGGGAAAAGGAGAACAAAGACACAACAAAGAAAGTCGTCTCTTCAAACTTTGGTATTATTCACTCAAATAATTATGTCTGGTATCAGTTTTTGTGGTCACCAACCAATAGGAAATATCGAGTTAAAGACTCCCAAGATGAATTTAAATATCTTTGCTCGTCCATTTTTCTCTTGAAAATAATCTTGAACAATATTCTGGTTCATTTATTTTTAGTTGGGATGAATTTTTGTGTAGGCAACCCAAGCATTTTTCTAGCTAGATTGTAAAGATACTACACGACATAATCCATGTTATGAAGAAATTGGCTTTGATAGTAAAATCTAACTATTCACTGAGCTTCACTGGTATTCTTTATAAGAATGTCGGTGTCATTTTATTTGCTTCCGCTTGCACATTTGACTTAATCTAAAAATCTTTAAAAGGAAATATCTCAGCATTTACTTTTGGTAGGTGGCACGTCAGTTTCTAGGTCCAGGTAGTTTAACGATAATGTAATGTACATAGATAAGGGCCTGGTTGTTCGAAAGGTAGTTCACACTTAACTCAGAGTTAAATGCGCTAACTTAGAGTTAAAATTTAACTCTGAGTTCGTTTCGGTTGCTCAAAAGTTGGTTAGCGCTCACTCTGAGTTAAACTGTGTGTTAAATTGAAATGAAATTAACTCGGGTATCGAGGTTAGCTAGCTACCTCAAAGTTTGTTTGGGTTTAACCACCGTTCGATCAACAGCATTTTAACTCAGGGTTTTTTAACTCAGAGTTAATCAAATTAACTCTAAGTTAAAGTTAATTCACTTGCGAGCTACCGGGCCAAGGTGTTGTTCTCTTTGCATATCTCGAAGATAAGCAGTTTAACCATAAGATGTTTTTGTAAACTTATAGTTCATCTTTTGTTGTACAGCTGGGACTTTGGATATGACAAGAAAGTAACAAACGGTACGGGAAACAAATATGTGACTATGAAGAACACCTACTCCAGGTAAACCTCGATGCTTACAAGCAGTGTACGACAAAGTTTGCTTTTCAGTTTTATCACCATTTGTTTAATTATTATTGCAGATATTACAATACAATACAATATACATTACTTTATTTTGAGAGGGTAAAAACCGCGGAGGAGTTTTTTTTAACAAGTGGCCCTCATTACACTAATCACAATACAAATATACAAAACAATCACATAAAATATTTCGATTGAAAGTCAATCCAATAAATAAAATTCAATTATGATTGTAAAAACGAAAATCAATAGCAGCCACAATAAAGTAGAAAACGGCACGCAAAGCAGCAAAGGTCTTCAAGATGTGAAGCAGAATTGAGTTTGTTTTCAAAAAGTACTCTAAGATTCCTCTTAAAAGAAGTAGTAAGGGAAGCCAAAGTGGTGGGCGTGTTTAGAGGAGTTCTTGCTGTTAGCTTAATTTCGAAGGGTAGCGCATTGAATAGAACAGCTGCAGAATGGGAGGACATGCTTTTGTCAGAGTTTGTTTTAGGCTGAGAGACAACCAAATTACCTGAGGCTGCATTCCTAGTCATACGCGCATTATTACAAAGAAAATAAAATTTCTTTTCAGACACAAGGGGCGTCATGGTTCACAAGAATATTAAAGAGTAGCTGTAGTTTTTTGAACTTAATAATGTCACACACAAGGATCCAATGAAGTTTAGAAAATAACACGACAGAGGGAGTAGAGTAGTCAGCCGGGAGTATTATTCGGGCGGCGCGTTTCTGTGCACGAAGAAGGCACAGGAGAAGTGTTTGAGAACAAGTGCCCCAGGCACCAGAACAGTATACAAGCTGGCTATCGATACATGTATTGAAATAGTGTAGGGGGCCCTCATGAGTAAGATAAGGGTTTACTCCGCGAAGCAAGTAGATACGGTTGTTACGTTTCTTAGAGAGACTTTCAATATCCTCTTCCAAAAAAGCGTGTGGTCAAAAGTTACACCGAATATCTTAGCTTCCGTCACTCGTTCCACCACACTATCGTTGACTGTGTGTTGGAAGAGCTCTAAGTTTTTGTGGAGTGGAAATCCACTGTTAGTGCTATGTTTATTTTGATAACTACAGTATGTAGTAATGAATTAACTCATTAACTGCTTTTATTGCATTCTTTGTTAGGTTTACTGGGTTTTCCCTAATTGACGGCAGCCAGCTACTTTGGCAGCTTTTGCCGGCTACTTGTTTTGACTTTTTGTTATCTTAAATAGCATAATTCAACCCTGGACCCCCCTACATGCCAGCTGCTTTTCCACTTTTGCTGCCTATTTCAATTTGTGCGGACAGCCTTAGATTAAGATGACTTAAACTCTCATTTGGTAAACACGTGCGTTGCTTCATTGGCTCACACAAGGTTTAGCTGATTTGTTCAAATATGTAATTGAAACTAGAAAAGCACTCCGAGAGCGCACACCTCCGCACGATTCCCATGCAACAATGTAGTCCTATATTTATTTTACACACACCTTCTATTGTGAAATGATATATTAATCTGCCACATTGATGTCAGAATTCTGATTATTCTAAGTTGTGTTACAGAACGTGACAATTCGATGTTGTGGAAAACAAAATACATGTAAACATGAAAATATGGAAAGAATAATTATAAAATTGCTAGCCTAATTGTAGGCTGACAGTTTGTCAATATCGCAAGGAAGAACTGATTAACTCTTTCACCCAATCAAGTGACCTATTGTCTGTATTAATCAATCTGATTATTTATTATGGCATTATATATACATAAGTTGAAAATAGCCCTATCTCGTAATGCTAAAGAATCCTTTAAAAAGTTCCTGGATTCAGACTGCTATCCGGATCATCCCCAAAATTTAGTCAGATCTTCCTCATCCCATTTCCGACATATCCTGAAAATTTCCTCAAAATCGGTCCATACGTTTTTGAGTTATGTTGCTAACAAACAAAACCACAAACAAACAAACAAACAAACAAACAAACGCTGCCAAAAACATAGCCTCCTTAGACGGAGGTAATGAAATGAACAGTGCGTCTAACTTAATCTATTTCTACAGGCCTGGCCATTTTGTACTTATGGTTACTGCACACAATACAAAAAGTACCCTAATTAAAAGGCTAGATGTGTTTGTACAAGGTAAGAAAGTATAAAACTATTCATACTTCGTGGCATCTTTATGAGCTTCCTCGCTTTGTCCCTTCATTAACTGTTCTAAACAATCTTACAAATAGTTAAGTTTCTTTTTAATAAATAATAATACGACTACGAAAATTACACTTTCTTTTTATGGCGCAAATCAAAACTCAACAAAAACAACACGAGGTGTGAGCCCGCAGTATTGATCAGCAGTAACCTACAAAAACTAAACAAAAATGAAAACAGAGCTTCTACTCAGCAACGTCAGTTTTAAAAATTTTTTCACTACGGTCAAAAACTTAACTATTTGTAAAACTGTTTCTGTAGAAATAAAGACGCAGCTTTCCATTTATGACATTTATTGTTCTAAACAATGTCTTTCGTTTAATAATTGTAAAAGTCACATTTATATGGAAATGTGATTTATGAGCTTACCGACCAATTACCAAACTTCATGATCATTAACAAATTTAATTATCTCCCAAAAAAAGCTAAAGCTCACTAAAAGAGACTACTACAAATATGACGAACAAAATCTTTTTGACTTTAAATCAATTAGTTGGGAGTCGGTTCTCCCTAATAGTAATGACGTAAACTTTTTATTTGATGCTTTTTATACAAAAGTATCTAGTGTAGTAGACAAGCATATACCTACCAAGCAGCTTAGTTTATTTATTTATAACAATATTTCATTAGGAAAACTCTCTCACCAGAGTGATTTTCAGAGAGTTCAATATGACGATAAAATGATATCAAACATATCTTTAAACCGTGGATTACCTGTGGTAATAAAACATCGATAAAAATAAAGAATAAGTGGTATCATAACTTTCTCAAAACAAATTCAGAATATTATCATCACAAATACAAATTGTACAGAAATGAAATAAACCATTTGATAAGAATTAGCAAAACAAATTATTATAATAATTATTTTTCTACAATAAAGCAAACATAAAGAATGTTTGGAAAGGTATTAAACAAATCATCTGTCTTAAACCAATGGCTTGTGGACTACCTTCTAAGATACTTCACGATGACGTTGAGTTGGTTGAGAGTAAGTCAATAGGTTACGCATTCAACAAGTTCTTTGCAAATATAGGCAATAACATGGCAAAATCAGTGCCATCTGCAAATACTTCTCCACATTCTTATATGCCTAGAAGACACAATAAGAGCTCCTACTTCTTTTCTACTTCTTCAAAAGAAATTGAAGAAGAAATAAGTAAGCTAAATACCTCTAAAGCATCTGGACCATACAGTATTCCCACTAAAATACTAAAACTATTACAATGCATCATCTCAAAACCTCTGGAAGTCATATTCAAATTTTCCTTCTCTACAGATATTGTACCTTATCTTTTCAAGATCGCAAGAGTAATACCTGTGTATAAAAAGGGATCACAACTTTGTGTAAACAACTATCGTCCTATCTCATTGCTATTTGTCTTTAACAGAATTTTAGAAGAATTGGTATTTAAAAGACTCTCAGGCTTCATTTACAAATACAACCTACTTTACTGTAAACAATTTGTTTTTAGGCCTTCTTACTCTAAAATACATGCAACTCTATCTATCACTGATAGCATTCAAAAAGCATTTGAAAAAGGCACATTTTCCTGTGGTATTTTTCTAGATTTGAGTAAGGCTTTTGATTCAGTTAATCATCTAATTCTACTCGAAAAATTAGATCACTATGGAGTGAGAGGTTTAACAAGAAGCTGGTTCACCTCATATTTGAGTGAAAGGAAACAATTTGTTTCCCTTGGTAATATTAACTCGGAGGTATCGAACATTTCGTGTGGTGTCCCACAAGGGTCAGTATTAGGCCCTCTACTCTTTTTATTATATCTTAACGACTTCCATAAATCGTCAAAAATACTTGAATTTCATCTCTTTGTTGATGATGCAAACCTCTTTTATACTAACAATAATCTTCAAGAGTTAGAAAAAAAAGTAAACAAAGAGTTAATTCATGCACAAAACTGACCTTAATACTAGTAAATAATTAAGATATTAAAGCTAGCTGGCCTAGTATAGCCCGTATAGGTTAATTCCAGCTA
>JANCMA020559546.1:0-19954 GCA_024336925.2 Zoanthus solanderi
GATCCGTTAAACGGTAAGCTATTGCGAAGATATTTTAAATCATGACGTGTGAGTGCTGGTTCAGACATCTCCAGCTTCCCCGCCGCCCTCTCTCCGCAATGGTCAGAAGCAAAAAGTGAACTGTAACTGTTGCATCTAAAACGTTTGGAATGAAAAATAATTATTTCTCCTATTCCTAAAATAATATTTGAAAGAAGGCTAAGTGTCCACCCTGCTCCACCTTACCCTCTTATCTAGAAACACTTGGAATAAGCTTGAGAGTGTCCACCCCACCCAACTCACTCATCTACAACTGCCCACCAAACGCCAACACTCTTATATTCAAATATTTGGAATACGCCCTATTATTTATCACACCAACTCCCTCGTCTACAAGTATTTGGAAGAAGTCGTTGTAGATAATTTTTTAAGATGCCCACCGTTGAAAAATAGATGCATACCCTAACGTTTCGGACGTTAGTCCTTCGTCGGCCGGAGTGAAGATCATCTTCACTTCGCGACGAAGGACTAACGTCCGAAAAGTTAGTGTATTTAAAAACACTGACGCGGCTTTTAATCATCGTATTTATTTGGAAGAAGGCTAAGTACCCACACCAGCCGAACTTCATCTTTAGTTTTTACATAGGAAGTCTTATATTTTTTTGGTTTCAGTATCAGTTGCCATGTTAAATCTTTAATGTCACCATGGCAGTCCTTTAATTGGTTCTTTTAGTTGTCCTGTTTTCTATTTTTATATTTCCAGAAATTCTTTGTACCTTCAACATAGTTTATCCAGAACGCAACTGTTAATCCCTCGCGGCAATGCGTTGGATTGTTGATGCACTTATTACGTAGGTTTCTTGCATAAATCCAGTCATCTTTGCCATCAAGTTGAATTACTGGACCAAGCTGATCTGCGTACGACAACTTTACGCCGTTGTATGGCTGTGCTTCAGAATGACTTCGTATATCGAGCAGCTTGGTGGATTTGGTGAAGTTATTCATCGGCCAATAGTTAACTGCATTTTGGTAAGGTGGCTCTGACAAGTAAAAATACTAAATGTATATTAAGGGTTCACTGTATTATGTTACGCGCACATATTAGCAATAATTTAATATTATACTACCCACTACTTTATAGAATATCTTTTAGCTCCAATTTTTATGTCTCAAATTCTAAGGAGTTTGACAAATTTTCAAGGCATACAAACCGTGTATTTTCATTTTTCAACTTACAGAGTTTCTTTAATGAGTGATAGACATACTCCATAGAATATAGACTCAAGAAAATTACATTATTTTCACAAAGTTTATTATTAGCCAAACTGACCCTTTTAACTATTTATTCATAGAAAACTCTACCTACTGCGTATTCAAGTGTTTTCAAATTAAACTTAAAGCGCAAATAAATAGCTCAATTAGTCATTATTTTTCCTGAACTGGCAGTTTCCTCTTCTTAAGGTTCTTGAACAGCGAATGATACTTAAATTTTCACTGGTTGTTCGTAACTTAAAAAAAAGGCAAATAAAGCCGAAAAATGCAGTCATCGTTACTTCGTAAAAATGTAAGTTCTAGCTCCGATGGGGTTTGAACTTCCGTGACCAGTAAAATATTTTCATCCGAACAACCTTAAACAACCACTGCGCATGCCCAGGCTAGCTCTGTTGAACACAGACATTTATGTACACGATACTATAGAGTGAAGATGCAACTGTAGTAATATTACGCGCATGGCTTCCTGAATATCAGAAATGCCACTTAATTTTAGACCGGACTGAAGTTTTTATCAGGTTATACATCAGCGATTCATATAAGCAAATTTAGCGCTACTTACACCCGGCTGAAAACCATTCGCACAGTTGGACTCTAATTGACTTAGCTTGGATGCCTTTATTATTTTCTGTGTTCAGAGCAAACAGTTGCTACGTTTTCCAAAAATACACTCTCGGGCTCTTTGTTTCCGACATAAACATGAAAGAAACAGTTTAGCATTTAGAATGAACAATTCAATGTATATACCGCTATCGCGGAGTGGCGCCTCTTTCTCATATCTTATTCCTTTTGAGGAGTTACCGCGAGTACAAAGTAAATCATATTGGTTTCTTTAGAGCTCAAAACCGCACCAGAAACAAGAAAAACAACAAAGTGTTTGAAGAAAGATTAAATAAACATCCAAACATTTTACATTCAATGTTTTTCTCATATTTGAGTTTAAGGGATGAACCAAACTCTAGTACTTGATACAAAGCACCCTTTTATGTGATTATAAAATTATATCTCTTAAACTTCTGCGGTTTTCCCTTTCGTTTAGCTACGTAAAAAATTGACGGGTTGTGTTTGTTTAATTGTCTTATAAGTTTTTAATTTCTTTAATCCTGTCTTTTCATCAAGTTTACTGTTTTTATTAAAACAAAATCCTGAAAATTGATTGGAAACTCATACCAAACAGGGAAGTCGTGGCTAATTTCTAAAAATACACGAAGACATCACCGCCAATAAACTGTATACGTTTTACGTTTTGAAAATTTCCACACATGCGACCAAAATTCTGTGGAAAAATGTTGCCCGAATTTTTCAACT
The DNA here is from genome assembly GCA_024336925.2 of Zoanthus solanderi. Lineage (NCBI taxonomy): Eukaryota > Metazoa > Cnidaria > Anthozoa > Zoantharia > Zoanthidae > Zoanthus > Zoanthus solanderi. The sequence continues at coordinate 2,560 of JANCMA020559546.1, forward strand.
TTGTATGGTACGAATCATTTGGAAAGCCACAAAACATAAACTTAACTATAGTTTTGTAGAAGTAAATAACTCTATTCATTTGTTTATCATGACAGACATTTCAAATTAAGGAGACTCATTTTAAACTGACGAGCTGAGCTGCAATTGAAACTTTAACAATTTCTGAAAGTGACCATCTAAACTGAAGTTCTTTCCAATCGAAGAAATATATTTTATGACTTTTTTAAATATATATATAAAAACAAAGGTCTCCGAACCTAAAAAACATTTGCCCATTTAAAGAAGTATTAACGTTTGTTTGTACTAACCTCGATAGATGTAAAACCTGTATTTAATGTTGTCAGGCAAAGAGGTTAGACTCTCACTCGGCTCAAACAGACCAAGGAGTTTAAACACAAGTCCAAAGAAAACATAAGGTACTGCCGTAGATACGACGCCACAAAAATACATAATTACTTATTGCAAGGAGCCGATGTTAAGCTGTGCGATTCAAACAAAAGTTGAATTTGCAACAACTAAATGGCTAAAAACTTAGTTGACTAAGAATTCAATTTTTCACGTTGGGTCGGTTGACGTCTCAATTTTCTCAGAGTTTATCTGTCTTTTCATTTCTTGCTAAGCTGTCTCGAGCTTAGTATATCATGGGCCTGGTACTTGCGTCGAATTTATTTTCAAATTAATGAAAAGAAAGCGGGGGTGATGAATAATTCTTTCACCCACAGCTGCAGTTTCTCACTTGAAAACTGATGCTTATAATTTATTCATTGTCAGTGACATCAGTGACAGTCCAATCCTTGATCTCTAAATGCTAATTACCATCAAATACTCTGTTTTATTCAGTTTTCTCAATGAATTGTTCTTTGCTTAAAATTATGAATAAAGAAACAAATATCCTGCATACTTATCGAGTGCAGACGTAAACGAGACTACTCAATCGGAAATAAAAACATCTAAAAAAAGTTACGGCAACTTACGCCAGAGTGAAGCTCTTTTCCTGGATAAAAAAATAGTTTTTGCAGTTTTTAATTTCTAAATCTAAAAATAAACATTAAATTTTGAAAACAGGTGAATTGGAGGAGAATATTAAGTAAGATGTTGAATCAACTTTTGGGTTTTACATCCAATACACTTGGAGAGCGCAGGTAAATCATTCACCGTGCGTCATATAGAGGTCGCCCAATTAAATGCCGTTTTGAAAAGACTTTCTTGAAAGAGTACAACTCACAAATTGAGCCACGCACTTAAAGCTCAATTAGTTTTCATTTTGCCGAAATGAATTCGAAATTTTTTGAAAATTACTTGGCTTTTTATTTTTACACAGACACAAAAGAAGTAATGGTTTTACAGTTTTTCTATGAACTCGCTCGAATATTACTAGATCACTTTTGCAATTTAAATTAACTTTCATCGAAAACTCTATATAAACTGTTTTTAATGAAAATGTACTTTCAAGCAAAATTTGAAGTTGAAATTGGCAATTTCTTCAAATGATTTAAGGCTGATCGAAATCTATTGAAAACGCGATGTTTGAGTTACATGCATCGATAATTTTTAAAAATATTATAAGTGTATACTAAAATTTTAATTTTTGAACAAATTCAGCTTCTTAATAATAGCATTGTAATAGAATGTTTTCGCCGCTCAAAATCAGAGATCAAAGACTATAAAAATGTCTTTAGAACTCCTTCATATCTAGAGGTATATAGTCGTGAATTCAACGTACGGCATTATATTATACTTTGCTCTTAACTTACAAAGATTTAAAAGAATGCTGTCAACCTAAAAATAGAATAAAATAAAAATGTTTGTCCTAGACTAAAAGTTTATTGAGACAGCAAAAAAGAATTTATTCAAAGTAGAAAATAATGTGCCTTTTTTAATCGAAGATGTGCTTTTTGTTGTGTTAAGATTTTAAGGTGTGAAAGATAATAAAGAATTAATGTTGAGGAGGGTTAATTTAGTTTCCAAAAATTAACAAAATTAGTTGTCGTTTGGTGTGGTTGGAGGTGATGGCTTTAATCATCACTGGCAGTAAACGAGTTTTTGAGCAGTAACAATACACGGCCTCGGCAAAAATCACCTCCCGGCTTTCAAACTAACAGTTTCGGAATATCAAGAACAGCAAAACATTTATGATAGGTGTTTTTCTGAAACGCTTTCGCGAAATTACCAATAAATTCTTTTGTTCCTTATTTCGATAAAAAAAAAAAAGTTCTTTTTTTTTTTTGAGTGAACCCGGCTCCATCATTAAATTTATTTATGTGTCATCATGAAAAAAACGAACAATAAACTCAACTCAAGTTATTTTCAAGTTTTTTTACTTATAAGAAGATTATCTGTTAATAGAGTTTGTTTGAAGTAGCGCTGTTTTTTTTTTTTAAAGTTTTGAATTGCGAATCACTTAATAGATCATTCTTTATGAATTTATAATTAAATAAATTTAAGCAATGTCATTGGCCTTTGAAAGAGGGCACAACATTAGTTTGCTAGTTCGAACAACGTCGGAAAAATATAAACAGCGTGTAACAAGATTCAAGAATCTAAAAACAACATTTTTTCTGCATTTTATAATTGAGATTCCGTGTTTTATGAATACAGTAATTAGGAATATGATTTATTTTCTTTTAGTCCAAACTGTGTTGTTAATAACCAACAAAATTATTAATTTCACTGAGAGTTAATCGTGCATTCATTACGCCATTTTTTCCAATCGTAAAGAGCTAGTTGTGTCGCCATTTTTCTTGTTTTAATCCATCTACGAAAGTGAATCTCATTGCATTTCTTTTAGTTTACATTTAGAGGTTCTACAAAATATATTCGAATTTTTTAAGGTTTTAACTATTTTTTTAACCTAAAGATGTTATCTTGAAGATTATTTTAGAGTCACAGCAAGACCAACACGAGAGAATTGACATAAGATCTTCTGTTATAAATTTTAGCCTGTTTTTAATCTTCAAAACGAGAAACAAAGACTCCAAAATAAATCAAAGATAAAAAAATGAAAAACATTGAATAACGGACTATTCGACTGTGAGTTATACTTGTATATATTATTTCCTAAGCATAAGAAAAAAGTATTTTTCCCTTTAGCTCACTAAGAGTGCTGTAATTCAACCTTTAGCTAAAATAGTGTTTGTCAAAAGTATTGAAAACATGTTAAGAGAAATAGTGGTAAATTATATGAAACTATGAACTATTATACCAATGTTGAAAAAAACTAAATTTTTCACCGTGGAAAAAAAAAAACATTGACATTTCGGGAGTTTACAGTCCATCGATTTCACTCCGACGGTGAACTATTGTCAGTAACGTCATTGCTCTGTTTTTCAGTGACAGTTCTATTAGGAGACCTTTGTTCTTGACGGACGCTAATTTATCTCGTATGGACTAAGCGTTAATAGTTGGGCTGCGCAATAACTTTCTCTGTTAACTAATTATTACCACAGATAAAAATAATGCTGTTGGGCTGTAAACATATTAAAACGCATAGCTTTATAGGCAAGTTTAAAAATTTATATTTTTTATGCTCAGACCTTAATCGAACGACATTTTCATCAGTAAATTCTAAGATATCATTTTCGGAAGTTTTTGGTTTGCAGCGTTGGAAATTACGAACTTAATAAATGAAACAGTTTTGTTCACTGAAAAGCACGTAGCACCAGGAACAGGGGCTGCAAGGCCGCAAAACATGACAGACTGAATCCAGTCGTCGAGAATATAATTATGTTGTCGAACGAAAGAATATTTTCAATGTTTTTCACTGGGCAACGCAAATCAGTGAAAAAAAAAGTTAAAGCATAAGAGATCTCGTTAAAGTTCATTGCAACCTCACCAGTCCGCATCTTTTATCATCTTAAGACCTATTGTTCCAAAAGCATATTTTAAAACTGAGTGGATCCCTCATATTGAACTGAGTGGACATTTGATAGTTGTTGCAGAAAACTAGAAAAATAACAGTTTAAAATCGCCCATCAAATACTGTTTGATGCAGTATATGTTTTCCCAGTAGCAAAGGAGGCGAAAGAATTAGTCTTCTTAACATAATAATTGTGATAAAAGTCAATACCCCTAGTTATGGCAATTTTTATAAACATATGGATGTAATATGCCTCTAACAGACAAGATTATTAGTGTAATATCTGGCTAAAGCTTGATAACTTGATAACCAAATCAGGGGATAATATCATTCCAAGCCCAGCGCAGCCTTTTTATTTAGTAGTTAGTTGATTTGATTAGCCGATAAAAACTTATTTTTGAGACTTGAATAAGTGCAGAAAATACCATTAAGTTAGATGCAATAATTTTAATCGATATTTGTCCTTGAAAACCATATTTTTTCAGGTGATTTTCATTAAGGGAGCGGATACACTCTGTCACTCAAGATAATGGTCGAATGTATAGAAGCTGCACTGGAAATTTGAATTGTGTTATTCTTAAGAACAAACGTTAATTAAATAAGAAATACCGTAAAGAGCCACGTAAATTCAGTAAGCGGCATTAGTTTAGTGGTTATCAATGGAATTTCAACCGCTCAATTCAATTTCAAAAATTCTCCATATATAGTCTTATAGACCATAAATCCCCTCATCCTCAAATCATAATCAAAAGACAAAACATACGAACTGGTCTTTCCTTATTGTTGACTTAAATCTCGCAACGTTTCGTTTTATTCGAACTAAAACTAAAAGGACCACTGTCTGATCAGTTTCTGTTCATTTTACTCTGACTGATGGTCTTAATCATCAAAAATGAAAAGTGTTTTCTCATAATAGTTTTAACTTTCCTTTTATAGACGAGCATAATAACGTCGAAGTAATAATGATAAACATCTCGCTGAGAATTAAACATATCATTCAGCATATTAAAACCTTTGGATGCTCTCCGAATATTCCCCACTTAGAAACTAAATAGCTGAATACATCAAGTTAACATGTACGCGTGATTACAAGGAACACTATGATGGAAAACGAGACATGAGCTTTGATGAAACTGTGTCTGATGTGAAAACGATTTTAGCGTTATGTTTTAAATGCCCTAGTGCCATTGTGATTTTTTAAATCAAATGCAATCTGCTTCTTGTATCAAGTACGCTTTTAGAGTCGACACTGCTTTGCTAAAGATTGGTTGTATCCCAAATAATTTAGAAAATCCTTTTTGACAAAAAATGTTTAACGCGATACCCTTATGTTAAAAGCACATAATCAAACGACTTATTGTCACTGATCAGTTAGCTGTAGCGTTGATTTCATTTCGAGTGTATCATAGACCCACACTGTCTGTGTGAATAATCAAGGTATCTTGTGCATTCACATATCATTAGATTTGTAACCAAGTTGGTTCAGTAGCTCAGCTTTTAGAGTCACTTGTAAAGTTACGGATACACTTTGTAAGTAAAAAAAGTTATTTCTACGTTTGTCAGCAAAAATGAGGCAAAGTATAATTTATAAGTACCACATTCGCCTTTCTTCCGTACTCTTATCCATTTTCCCCTCCTGCACGATTCGAGTTTCATGGCGCATTTGTTTTCATAGGACTTATCATTATCTGCACATACAGGTTCGTAACGAAGGTGGCAGCTCCTGGGACACTCGCATTCCGCGTAGCCTTTGTCACGGGTCACGCAACGTGCGTAGAACAAACATTCCAATAAGTCGCACGATATACCTTAAGAGGAAAAAAAGACAAAATTAAAAAGTGCTCATTGTTAGAAAGCCGCGCAATGGAATCTAGCTTTGAGAAGGCAGCATGTCTAAGTATCTAAAATTACGGGATTCGTATGTGGTGGAACTGGTGTTGCTGTAAATGTGATCTTCGACCCATGAGAGGAAATTCATTAGTGCTTGCAAAATTTCTAATTTTATTGTCGTCTTTAACTCCAGTTTGGTCAATCACCATAATTTGTCTTAGCTAAAGAATTTGAAAAACACCACCTTAGAAAAAACAAATCTGCAAGGACCGTGGGTTAACTGGTTGCACTCGACTCAAACCCCATTTTGACCTCTCGTAGGACACGTCTTGTAATAAGTTGTAATAAGTCAACTGTCAGTCTGCATTTAGTTGTGTCAGTTTGATTTAATGTTGGTTCGGCTTATCAGCTTTATAGTTACCTTATGTCCCTCAGATATAACTTTTATATATCAATATATATTTAGTATAAACCTACTAACGCTCTAACACGCATCTTGCATTCTGATTGGTATACTCTATACTAGAGGTCTATTTGTGATAGCCTACTAGTAGAGAAAAGATGGCGGATCAAAATAGTAATGATCCCCGTTTTGTTATAATATCAGAGGATTTCATCGATATTTTAATTTGTACATCCTTTTTGACCAATTAGTAGGTTTATACTAAAAAAAAAATAGACTAGACTAAATAGACTCGATTTGAAATTAAAGAACTGGGTACAAGTGTCTCTCGTATATTGAGACCTTGAAAAAGTTCAGCACATCTGGAAATTACCTGGAAAAGCCCTGGAATATTGCTTCGAGCAAAGGAGAAGAACCCTGCGTTTATCCTTCATTAGAGCAACTGCATGAAGACTACCAGCACTGATGAAGGCTAACACTCGGAACGTTAGCTTTGTACTCTACTTGGTTAAACAATGCAACAGAAGCTACACAAGTACCTTCTACTACGTTATCACACCAGGACGTCATAATAGCATTAATATTCGGTCAAACAACGACAGCAGTCCCAAATATGTCTTATTTGCACGATTCAAGACTCAAAAACCCATAACAGGAATTGCAGAAAACTGCTAAAAATAATTTTCGAACTTTAGTATTACAAAGGGTTCTACTTTTTATCTAAAAGATAAAAAATGCGATATAGGGACTTTAAAAAATGCCTTTTATTAGAATTTGAAACTTGTTAGCAACGTGAGATAAAACCTGCAAATCATTGAAGAAATTTGAACTTCTTAAATTTAACTATCATCTTTGGGTTATTGCAGCTCTATTTTGATTTCTATTAAACGTTTAATGTTTCACAAACTAGCAAATCTTAGCATCCTTTAAATAGAGATTCGTTGTTGCTCTTGTTAGCAATGCTTCAAGGTTGGAGGGAGCGAGACCAACAGAAAAGAATTCAAACTGCACACAAAGCCCTTGATCTTAATTCAAGGTATGACAGGTGTTGTTGGGTGCGAATCTTTGCTTGCATTTTTAGATGAGTTGGAGGAATTTAGATGACTCAGGCATAGTGCTGACCAGCAGGTTGTATATTTTGATATTACAGACTGGCCATTTTACTGTGCTGATTTTCTGCTCGGCAAATACGATAGTTAAACAAGAATACCAAATAATTTTTAAATGATAAATTTAAACTTTTGCTAGTCTCGTAGGGCAATTATTTATTATTTCTTTATGTTACTTTTTATTCATATTTATGACGTCAACTCAAGCAAGGCTTCGTAAACATAAAAATTCATATCTTGCAAACAGCTTCAAAATTTTTTTGACTAGTTCTTCATTTAGTTAAATTATACTGATTATAGAGCCCTTTAAGTTCATCTTTGTTTGCATTTTTAGTGTAAATTTTCTTTAAAACATTGCAGTATTATAACGAGTGGAAGAAATTCAGATGAGTGAAACATGAAACATAATGTAAATTAGCTCCCCAAAGTTTATTGTGATTGGTGATTGTGAAATCAATTCCTGGACTTTTTAAAACAAGTTTTTCTTCTTTATAAGAGCTTTGAAGCTTTTAAAGGAACAACTTCACGTGTTATTTCAATCATTTTGATATATTACTTTCGAAATTTACTTCCCCGCTGAGTTCCTTATTTGGTGAACCTTTCGTGCTAATAACCTTAACCACGAGGGGACTGGGACACTTGGTGTTTAAAGAAGGCGGAGAAATCGTGTATTTTCAATATCTGTAAAATATTCAGAATCGAAGAAAATCAGTAAATTTTTTTCACGAAAGTGATCCTTCAACGGTATATATATTTTGCTTAAAATATTTCCTTTGATTCCTTCAGTTGCACTTTAAGAAATTCCCTTGATATAACAGACAGACCAGAACATCGGGATTACTACCCTGTTTTTTTTAAAAGTGTGTGGACTCTTTTTAGTCTCTCGATAGAAGATTGAGAGACTGGATTCACAGTTTAACATTCTTATCCGTCTCTCCTTGTAGTTGTCCAACTGCATATATTCTATTGGCTGAAGAAGAAGCAAAGACAATAGTTGAGGTAATTCCTTGGGTGTAGCATGTACCTATTTATTTTATACTAAAATTTATGTTATGGTGTTAACAGTGGTAATGGTGCCTGTGATGGTATTTGTATTGCACTAAATGTTTTGAAGCCAGGAGTTATATAAGAATGTGTTCAGTGATTGCCCGGGTGGAAGTGGTTCGCAGAAGGATTGTTCTTGGTGACTGATAATTCTTAACCTGCTGTGCGGTTAGTTAATATATTTAAATTAATGATAATAATGATCATTATTTCCTCTAGATGAGGTTCGTGTTGAAAATACAAGCTATTTTTCTTGGAAAAAGTACTAATTATGAACTTTGAGCTTTTGGGAATTCAGAAGGCAACAGAGGAGAAATTTAAACAGTGGCTTACTTACAAGTATTTTTATGGCTTTAGAAAGATAAAAGATTTTGATAAATTATATAAAATCTGTGAAAAAAGTTTTGGTTTTTTGTATTTAACTTCAGAAAAGCACACTTTTTGATATCCGCCAAAACCTCATAAATTAAGGAAAAATTTCAATGTTTTGACATGAAATTTTAAAAATCAGATACGCAAAACGAGCTTTAAGCTGTTTGGTAAAAGTAAAGAAAGTTTTACAAGCATATTAATTATTATTATTATTTTTTTAAATTTAAACATACATATTATGTATAATATTATATGTATGTTTAAACTTAATTTTTGAGACTTTTGATAATGTCTGGATATTTGCTTTCAAAGATCTGTATGTACACTCATCATCATTCACATTTTAAACGTCTATTTTCCATGCTTACATGGGTTAGACGAGTTTCTTAATGGCTATCTTCCATTCAGTTCAATTTTGTGCCAGATCACTATCTATCTTAAGAAACCTTCAATCACAATCTATGACTTAGTACCAAGTCCGTGCACCAAAACGTTAGACTTTCCAAGTCTATCCTTTCTTTGCTGCCCCTCGACAACTATATATCTACGCACTGACTATAGAACTAAGCTAACTATACCTTTTCTGTAGATTGGGATTGCTAAAATTCACTGATATAATTTATATCCATAATGCTTTATTTATGTATATTTTTTCCAGTGGCAGTCTTCCACAAATTTTTAATGAATACTTCAAAAGCATAAGAAATGTACATCAGTACAATACAAGATTAGCTTACAAAAAGTCGTATTATCTAGATAAAATAAGGGCAAATTATGGAAAGTTTGATATTCGATATTTGGGTGCAGAAATATGGAACACAATCAAAGATGACCTTAAGTCTGAAAATCGTACTTGTTTCAAACGTCTCATTAAGAATACTATTCTGAATGATTTCTAGTTAGTACTATTAATGTACATTTTATTATGCCTCCACCTGTTTTTCTTGTTATAAAAATGTTATATATATGATATAAGTAAATACTCATGTCATTGTATTTTTTATGTATAGTATATGTCCACTTCTAACGCTACTGTAAAATCAATAATTATGTGCATGGCCCAGGTGCCTAGCTCGATTAGTCTTTACTATTCTAGGTACCTGCGCTCTTTTTCTTTATATATTATTATAGTAAAGTTCTATTCAGTTTTACATAACTTTAAATACTTTTTGAGCGAAATAAGCCAGTTTGTTGTTTGTTGTTGTTGTTGCTAAGTTTTAAATATGTTATGTGATCTCTGTGCAGACTGAAAGATTATTTAAGCAAGCTCTCAAGTCCAGCGAAGCGTTATTAAGAAGCAGAGCCATGCAGGCAAATGATGGAAAAGAAGAAGCAGTACATAGTAAGTTGAAGAAACTCATAAAGTTTCCACATTTCTTGAATGGCTGTCCAATTCACTATACCTGCTCACTAAAACAATCAGTCAGTCATTTAGTGTTAAAAATCAAAACTTTCAGAACAAGGCGGCGACCGCCGGAGCTCCGCCGGCTATTTCACGTTTCATCGCCGGCAACTTTTTCCTGATGTGAGGTATAAAAAGTCCAACAATTTGGCGATTTTGTCAAATGATGCCGCGTTCACCTCAATGATTTTCTTTCCATATTGCTCAGATTGAGCTTTAATTAAAAGTAAGAGTACTTTGTTTTGGAGTTGCATTTGTTTTGCTTAACATAATCCGTTAAAATGGTAACGTTCATGAGATGATGGGTGTCACATCTGGTTCATCTCTGTTCACAACCGCCTACTTTTTAAGAGTAATCGTTTACTTCAAAACATTCTGAAAGCCCTGCGAAAGTAAAAACATTTAAGACCAATTTTTTAATTAAAAAAATCAGAAAAACAAACCCTTAAAGAGATAACAATGCTAATAAACACTTTCTATGGTAAACAAGATCACATCTTCACAAAAATCTATAAATGTTATAACCGAATAACAAGAGTTCTGATCAAAAATGGCAGATTCAGAGTGGTGTAGTGCAGTTAATGTAATGGTGGTCAAAAACATGAAAGACGTGATCGTCCCGTTAAATTGCTTCGGAAATGCAGAAAGATTTGGCTGCAAGAAAAACTCACTTTCATTCGTATTACATATATAACGCCTTTTAAGACCTCAAAAAGGACTGAATTCTAGCAAATCTAAGACTTTTTAAGGCTTTAAATCTGAAAAAAACAAAGTAAAGACTTTTAATGACTTTTCACGACCCGCGGGAGCCCTGTGTTAGGGGTCTAACCGGTGCGCCCTACGTGAGCCCCCTGTGTTAGGGGTCTAACCGGTGCGCCCTACGTGACTTTGCTTTCGTTTTACGTGACTAAATCTAAAGGACAAGATTTGGTAGGATTTTCCAAAAATCAAAGCGTCGTTAACAATGATCTGTAAATCTATGAAAAAAAGTCTGTCTGTTTATTTACTTTTATCAAATACTTTTTGCTCTTATTCTGAATGTTTCTCTCAAAATTTTCTGCTTAGTTTAGATCACCTAATTATTTTTTTTTCTTTTCTCTTAAATCTCAAGTTTTTGTTTCATACAATACGTACCGGGTAAGGTAGCAAATAAACTTTTTACTTCAGGTGTTACTTTGTATTTGTCACAGTCGGGTTTCCCTCTCATTTCAGTACCGGGGTATTTGGTACCATCTGGTTTTGAGCACCAGCAGTATCCCGTAGAGGTGTGGCACTGAAGAGGGCTGTATGAACCGTCCTCGTCACAACGGGGCTTAAACCTTCCAAACAAAGGCTTTTGAATTGCTTCTAAGAGTTCCTTCTGACATTTTGTTTGAGCTGTTGTTAAAAGCAACAAACGAAAAGGAAGTGAGTAAGGTGAATAAGGGATATTTAAGGTGAATAAGGGATATTTAAGGTGAATAAGGGATATTTAAGGTGAATAAGGGATATTTACTGCTAGTAATTGTTAACAATATCCTAAACTCTGGCTCCAGTGATTATAAAATTAGGGTCAGCGCACAACAATAAAATATTTCTTCAGTGTACGCTCGGCAGTCAATCATCAGTTGTTTCTCGTTTGGTTTCTCCACAAACCGTTTGCTCGCTATGATTTTTTTTATATATTTTCTACCACAACAATTGCAATAATAATCATTATCATCATCATTGTTTTTTCTTCATCGTTGCCTTTACCCTTACCATTGTCGTGATCATCGTCATCACAATCTATGCTATTATTATTATTATTAAACTGCAATTATAATTATTCAGTTACTATCGTTTTCAAGGTGATCAGCATCATATTCATTGTTCAGGTAAGCTACCCACCCCCACCCCCCCATCTCACGTCCCTCTCTCCCCATCGTCCACCTCTCTCGCTCTCACTGTCCAACTCTAACCTGGGAAAGCTGCTAACAGCGTCGCAACATCCGGCAACGATCTGTACTTGTCACAATCCGGTCGAGCCCGTACTTCAGTACCAGGGTATTTAGTACCATCGGGATGCGAACACCAGCAAAATCCCGTCGAGGTATGACATTGTGTCAGGTGGTATGAGCCATCCGGGTTACAACGTGGAGTAAACTTTCCAAGCAAAGGCTTCTGGGTTGCTTCTAGAAATTCTTTCTCGCATCTAGTTGGGGCTAAAATCATAAGTTGAAGATTATGACTATAAACATGCAAGAATCTAAAACATAACTTTCTAATTTTGAAAATCCTAATTTTAGACAGGTTTAATAATTGGTTTAGTTAAAATTATATATTTATTGCCAACACGCCAGCGGAGCGAAAAAACCTCAAGTGAGCTAAGCAAAATGTAATGATATGTGCACACTTGGATGATCCAATCACAAAACGCATATAGATTACGTGATCTTGGTAACGCGTGTCAAAAAATATTAAAACGTCAAGTTTTTGACTTGCACGAAGCGTTTGGCATTTACATGCACTTTTTACTTTTTCCCCATTTAGTTTTTGACTTCTACTGCGAAGTTTTAGACAGACGGTGAAGTAAGTTACAGCATAAGCAGAAATGCAATTACAAACTTTTCTAGTATAGTTGCAAATTAATATGTTGATGTTGTATCTGCGAGGGCTTATTTTTCAAACTTGCTCAATACCAATTTGCTAAACGTTTGAATGGATGTTACTGCATCAATCCCTTAAAAAAAGAATTTAAGACGAATGCTCTGTCTAAAAAGCTTAATTTACAGTTTAAAAATCTAGATATAAATTTATTTTTTACTCCTGAACAACTTAGTTTCAAGCCAATTAACCTTTCTCTTTGTGTAGTTCTTGGGGTAAGCACATGGCCTGACATTTCTCCTCCCTTTCAAAGTTGTTCTTGTTTCCTTGACAGCCACCATAAATAAATTTTTCACACTTTCCACTGTCTTTGTTGAAGAACCATCTGCGGATCGCTGCCCTGCACGGTCCCACAACCTTGGGAAGACTGCAGACGTCTAAAAAAATAAGTGAAATATATCAACTGTTTATCGTTTTTTACTATTCGATTAAAGGAGAACTGAACCCTAAAATTGACTTTTCATCGTTTGAACGTCGCATAGTAGAACAACTAAAGCTGTTAGTCGCAATTCAAAAAATGTTGATGTTTTGTAACGAATTGACAAGATTTGATCGGCGGCTCAATATATGACGTCAGCGGTTGTTTAAGACGACAATACTAGAATGATTAAAAAGAGGAAAAACATGGTTACTGTGGCCTGTGCGGCTTTCGGCTGCTATTAAGGGAAAAAAAACTTATAGATATAGATCGTCCAAAAAATATCAAGATTCCGAAGCACACTGCCATATCTAAGCTCTGACTGATATCGTAACCTACGTCATACCATACCGCTGACAATCTCATTAGCGACCACTGTATCAAACCTTTTCTAGATAGTTTTCTTAGTTTCTATATTTAATTTCTCAATGTACTTTGACTTTAATTTTAAAAAGAACTTCACGGAGTTAATCTACTAACGAAATAATATAATCTAATTATTTCTATTTCTCTGCACTGCAGTTTCTTGTAGAAAAAAAACTTTCAAAAGTATAACACAAAATACCCACAAAAAAATTCTTTAAACTGTAAACAAGGTATTTTCAAAATGTTCTTGTAATTAACGTACTTTGTAAACGATTTTTAAAATAGTAAAATATACAAATTGTTTGGTGCGGCAAATTGTAACATTTATGAATAAATTACATACTGCTGAATAAAAAATATTGATTAAAACAAGAAGCATAACCAATTATAACGCAGCACTTCTCTTTCTAATAAAACTTCCAGTATAATGTTTGCTAAACCTTGCTTGTTTAAATAAATTTTGTTTGGCAAAAGGGAGAGGATAGAAACGGTGTGTGTGGGTTCGGTTATCCTGCAAAATTTAGTTTGCATTAATACTTTGATCCCAAAATCTTTTGTAAAAACACTGACAAACTGTACAACACACAAAAAAAGTAAACGAGGAATGTTTCACTTACCACAACTAACATCCTGTCCCTTCTTCCTTGTGTTCAACATCTCCTTACCGAGTCTGTTGACACACCAGCATTCGCCTGCAGATTTATCGCACTGTTTAGGGGTGAAATATCCGTCCTTATCACATTGAGGAAGGTGGTTATCTTTGTGTGCTAATACTGGTTCGCCTTGCAGCAAGAGCGCTTGTTCAGTGAGTAATTTTTGTAGAGTTCGAAAGCAGGGATACTCTGTAGAGAACACACAAGGCAATTATCAATATATTTTTTCTAAAATCATGGTGAGCTATTTAGTAAAGTCACCAAAATGTCAATACAATATGCTAAACTAAACCGGTTATTTCAGCCCCATGATAAAAGAAAATATTTATATAATATAACTTTGAACTTGGGCCTGTGCATCTTCCTGCGCCTAATATTTAAAAGTATAAAAGGAGTGCTGATAAAATCTATCAAAAACTACAAAAAGATTTTATTCGGTGAATATGGTATTCTCCACTTTTTGTTTCCATGTTTAACCCTCGAACGTCCAAGGAAGGAGGAAAAATAATTTCACAATTTTCAAATGTTCGCAATAATGATGTCATCGATTAATGTTACTGTTGCCATGAAAACCACTTAACTGACACAACACAAATATTTTTGAGAGCTACAACAGTCGTGTTTTTTTTCTTGCTAATTTTGGTTGCCAAAGCTCTTCTGGAAAAAAACTTTAGATGGGGGTCCAAATGACCCCCCTCCCTCCTTGGGTTAATTTGTTACCATAAATAGCTTAGTCGTCATAGGAGTAACTTTACCATAAATAAATTGGACAACATACCAGCTGTTTTCTGGCTGTCACACTTTTTCTCACATTCTTCTAGAGTTTTAAAGTTATTTTTATTTCCATCACAACCTCCGTAGATAAACTGAGAGCATTTTCCTGTTTTGACGTCGTAAAACCATCGTGGAAATGCAGCCTTGCAGGGACCCGTCTCAACATGAAGGCCACAGATGTCTTCGGCCTTTGGTACTAATATAATGCAGCTTTGTTAGTTTACTTTACAACCACTATCACACCAAACTCAAATAAACCAAAAATTATTCACTTTTAAAGCAGCTCAGTTGATGAAACTGGTTAGCCTTATTGAGTATCTGATGGGGGTATCTATGAAAAAGATGACCTTGATTCTATTTTCCCTATTTGATGTATTTTTCCTTTATTTAAAGCAATTTACAATGTAGATTCTCAGCTATATTAGCTATGCTATTCCAATTACACTGTAGATTCTAAACTATATTAGCTATGCTATTCCAATTACAATGTAGATTCTCAGCTATATTAGCTATGCTATTCCAATTACACCACTGTAGATTCTCAGCTATATTATTAGCTATGCTATTCCAATTACAATGTAGATTCTCAGCTATATTAGCTATGCTATTCCAATTACACTGTAGATTCTCAGCTATATTATTAGCTATGCTATTCCAATTACACTGTAGATTCTCAGCTATATTAGCTATGCTATTCAAATTTTAGTAGCGTGTTTTTTAATCGTTCAGCATTAGTGTACACTTACCACATTTCCCCTGGCTAGCGACCGTAAGAGTCAGATTGTGCAGGCGCGCATGCGTTTTCATAAAGCACTCGCTGGCGTATGTGTGTTCATCTGTGCCGCATACGGGCATGTAGACCATGGGGCAGGCTAATAAATACAGAGCATTCAATATTCAAAACTTGATAAAACTAGTACAACTATGCACTACCAGAAGAAATAGCTTGTTCTACACATCTTTTTAACACTGACCAAGTAACACACAAAACCAATATAAAGCCAATATAAGTTTTGATTTTTTTTGTTGCTGTTGCTTTGATTTATTCAATATTTTTAAAACTTTAAGTTTTTACTAAATGCTCATATGTGAACTTGGAATTTATGATTAACCTCACAAGGTAAGGAAATCTCCTGCAATAGATACGATGAAAAAAAAAGATTGATTATCACGTTTGGAAAGTGTTTACATAACAAACTTCACTAATTAACATCGTCAGTTGAAACCAATAATTAAATTATACAGCCGAGGAAAATTTAACAAACAGGATATAAGACACAATCTGATAATACCTTCTGAAAGCTGCAGAAATGCAACCAATCCGGTTACAACTAGCAACACGTCCATTGTGTGTGACAAGTCAGGTCCTGTAATGACAACATGGCGCAACTTTTATCATGATCTTAATGACTGACTCTGGGAAGATAAATAATGAGTAGAGCCCAGGACAGTATAGACCATATATATTATTATTATTAATAATAATAATAATAATAACAACAATAATAACAATAATAATAATAATACGATAATAATAAAACTTTATTTTTATCATCATCAATCATCGAAAACTAGTAACCATAAAAACAAATATTTACAATTTAAAAATCCTTTCAAAAATATGGAAAGCTAAAAATTACCAATACAGTAGGTCTGCTACAGAGAGAGTAAAATCTTCCACGACCTCACGTGACTTAAAAAGTATTCTCGAACCTCTCACATTTCTATGTAATAGATAATAATAATATAATACAATAATATTAATAATAATAATAATAATGTATGTATTATTATTATTATTATTATTATCATTGATATTAATAATAATGATAATGGAAACCTTATTCAGTATAGCTTTATGAAATATACTGTCAAACCTCACTGCTTACAGGCAAATTACAATCTTCTACTTGAATCAAACATGATAAAAGTAAAAATGTACACCGAGGGAAAAGAAAAGGAATATGATTTTAAAATACATAGGTTTTACAATCATGTTAATAAAGAGTTCATCAGTTCTGGACTGCAACATTCTTTGTACAAAAATACAAAATACGAAGTTTGTTAATGTTGTCCTAATTGTAATGTTCATGATCTTTCGAATAACATACTATGGGTGTTTATTATCAAAACCTAACTCTATATGCATGTTAAGAAAAGCTGACAATTCACTAGTAAATACACCTAGATCACGGCAGCTGCTATATATACGATCTATACATGACGACCGCAGCACCTCAGTCGGTTAGTAGTGTTGCTATTAGCTGTGAGTTGAGACTAGACTAAGCTAGATTAGATCTTGTTGATTTAGAGAATATATTTAAAAGACGGCTCTTTGCTCCCTAACATGAAATGAACCTGCAGTTCATAAATTTGTTAGTTGTTCCGCCCAGCCCCCCGTGGGGGGGAATGGGGTTGTCACCAGAACTTTGGGTGGGTGTGTGTCTTTGGACCTTCAGAAACCTGACCCTGTTCTAAACTAGAAATGGCTTGATTTTGATACCCTGTTCTAAACTAGAAATGGCTTGATTTTGATACCCTGT
>JANCMA020559547.1:0-10099 GCA_024336925.2 Zoanthus solanderi
AAGGAAGATTGAATTTGTTAACTTAGTACCATACCCTACGGGCGCTTTTGGGCGCTTTAGGAGTGAAAGGGTTAAGATGGAAAATAATGAGTTTTTAAAAGAAATAAAATATTTTCTCCATGCCTTTGTAGCCTGGTGAAAACCTTGGCAACATTTACAAGTGAGAATTCTCAAGCAGGTGAAAACCTGCAACTGTGTCTCAAGTTTTTGAAGATCTGCTCTCGAATTCTCACAAACGTTTGCCTTGGTTTTCACCAAGCTATGAAGGCACGGAGAACATGTTTTAGTTCTTAATCAATTATTGTTACCAGAAATTCATCATTGATAATTAAAGGAAATACATAGTTCATGGTCATACATACTATACATGTACAAACATACAAGTCATACATAATTTATACATGACTTGTATTGCATATTGTATTTTATTGAGTACTTCGCTGCAAGGCTTTTCATTGATCAAGTACTGTAACAATTTAAATTATACCAAATTTATAATAACCAAAAACTAAAGTTTAAAAGTTTATAAAGTATAGTTATGAAAATTATTTACAAACTTGTACTAGAAGTAAACACATATTAATGAAGTGCATTTAACTTTTAACAGCTAATCAGCAGTCTGTTCTTATACAGTACAAAGATAGCTGAGGCTGCTTGTGTAACAACAAGCTTGAAAATTGAATGATAACAAGAGAAAATGAGGGGATACAGAGGGACACTCCTGGTCTAGGCTTTAAATTGACATTAAAAATTATGTTAATTCCACTAAAGTTACTTATAGATGGGCTCTGGACGGAAATCAGTTTTCTGATATGTCCACATGATAGACAACCTAGATCTGATGTTCTGAGTGAAAGAAAAATAATGGCAGACAGCATGGCCATGGAGATACGGTTTGTTGACAAACGTGTGGGACCGGGGAAAAATCCCAAATGTGGACAAATTGCGACATGAAGAAAAAAAAGAAAAAGAAATGGAACCCAAAAGTTGACTCGTGGTACCACGAGTAACAAGCAACACAGCCGAAAAAAGCTTCAAATTTTAACCTGTGGAAGGAACATCTTTAACTAAAAATCAAATTTAAGACATTTTAAGACCTAAAAATGACTTTTACATTGTTAAGACTTTTTTAAGGCCTTAAAAGCTCAAAATTAAAAATAAGACTTTTTAAGGACCCGTGGGTGCCCTAAAGTATATATATATATATATATATATATACATATATTCATTGTGTGGCTAGCGCATGTACAGTCTAAGTACTAGTAAACTAAACACTCATAGCAGTCTTTAACCCTTTCAGCCCCAGTAAGTTCTCAATACCAACTTCTCTTTAACATAACACATACAAAATAGGACATTAATTATTTTTTGGTAATGAGAAAATAAAAACTGATCAAAGAGAGAAAACTACTGAAAATTAAAAGTAAAATTCTCTCAAACTTGCTAAATGAAAAGTATGGGCTCAAGATGGGAGAATTCAATACAATTGGGACTGAAAGGTTTAACCCTTAAACTGCATCCATAATTAATTTAATACAGTGACTCAGCAATTTTACTTACAGGTAGTCAATATTAAAAATTAATATTGACTAATATAGATTTTGAATATCAATTTAATGGCACACTCACAGCAAATCTTTTTAATTTTTTATCAGAATGAGCAAATGCACAATTGAATTTCCTCTGAAGTATGTTCACAGCCAGAATTTCAAAGTTTCTGAATAATACAGAGATTTTTTTCTTAGTATAGTTAGTAAAAATAAATTCAATACTTAATTGCAGTAATCACTAATGTAGACATTTTTTATAATTTTCATTTGTTTTATAAAATAGCCAAGCTGGATGCTTTAAATTGCAACATATGATACCGGTATTTATATTATATGACCAGCTCAAGCAACAAAAATGCTGACTTACTCCATTTTTCAAAAAGAAAATGTGGACACTGTACTATAGATCCGCCTATAATTATTTTTTTCTAATTCTAATTTTCTTGATTCTGCTGTTTTCAAGGGCAATTTTCACGGCAAGCTCTTAAAGTTTCCCACAAACTTTCGAGAGGTTTTAATGGACATCAGAGTCTCATTATATCTAGGATATTTTAGCCATGAAGCTTATAATATATTCGTTTAATAAATAAAATTATGTGGCGGAATGTTATATATTATTTGAGTGACCACAGCTAACGTGACTTACCAGGGTCAAATAACATCTGACACGATATCGACAACTACCAAAGGTTTCTGTAAGGACATTCTGCTGTTGATGGTAGAAATATATCGAGGTCTGACAAATAGCTTTGCACAACCAATTCCAACTAAACGTCCAGCTAACATTAGAAATTAAAACACAACTTAACTGCAAATCTTGTACCATGATGCATCGCGTCCTTGCACAGGCAACCCAGGCTAGTTTTGTTTCGCCGGCCTCGCTGCCATGCAAAGGTTTCCTCCCACCAATTTTTTTAAGAAAGAGGAGTGCGTGGCAGCATTTAAAACAAACGCTTGCGAGGGTGAATAATTCAGCTGTTCAAGGTGGTTCTACAAAAAAAAGGTGACGATTCGAGCTTTGAGTATTTGGCTCTGAGAGTTAATCAAGTCACGTGCTCATAATTATCATAATTAATAGCTTCATTGTGACGTCACTAACAAATGCATCAACACTACTATTTTTTAAGTACTTGGTTAGCGGTAAGAAAATGGTAAATTTTGGTTGAAAACTACTCGGAAAACAGTTTAACTTGACGCAAAAGCTATTCAAATTAGTTTTGAAACAACTAATTAGCAAACTCTGCATTTGCAAAGTTGTTCAATTCATCTTCTATACCATGGTAAGTATTAAAAGTGGAAAATTGAAAACAGTTGAATTTTAATTCCTGACTAAGGCTGAAAAACAAAAAGTAGGACACCGTGACTAAAGTCAAAACACTGACTAAAAACGTTCGAAACGTCAATATTTTGTTTTCTTAAATTTCTACGGTCTCCAAGAAATTCAACAATTTTTTTTCTCAGAACAACTACGCAATTTTTAAGCACTCTAATTCTTAAGTTTTGCAATCAACTTTTTCTTTCTGCTGTGTAGATTTGCATCTTTTTTTTTAGGCTTTGTTGACACTCTGTACCAGAGGATTGCCATTTTTACTGGATTTAAATGTAAAGACTGTACTATAGAGACTTTGTGGGCGGCCATGGTTGGCGCAGTTGGTAAGAACTCTCGGCTTTGCCGAGCTTGTTTTAGCTTTGCCGAGATTTGAATCTTTGTGTGACCTCTTTTTCCACTAAGCTAACTCAACTTTCCATCCTTCCGGGGTTGGTAAATGAGTAACACTGTCTGCTTGGATCTAACCTGCGATGGATTAGTGTGCCGTCCAGGGGGAGTCTAAGACCGCCTAACACTACAGAAACTGGAGAGTATGTGCCGGCTCCATGGGCCACTTGACTTGTAAAGGTTTATCTTAGCTTTAGCTATAGAGACCGGGTACGAAATGCCGTGTAACACACAGGATCTTAAGACCTATCAGCCAAAAATAGAAAAACAGAACCAGTGAATGAAAGGCTGATGTACAGTGAACCAATATGAATTGGAGTTCGGATCAAGCCAGAATCTGCAGCAACCATACACTAGGCAGCGATTTCGCCTTTATTGGGGCGCGTCAGTATTTACTCATGCTCAGAAACTGTAGCTCAATGCCGACTGCAACATATCACATCCTCCCAATTACAAGTTAATTGAAAAACTGCAGATTGCCAAAAAAAAACAAAACAAAAAACAACCTTGTAGAATAGCACGTGGCCAACCATGCATGATTCAAAAATTATGTTAATGTATGTAACTAATATGTTGAATACCACGCCAGAATTCGGGCACTGGCGCAACTACAAGGTCTGAGCCCTGCCCTTTAGGACGAAAGTGAGTAACGGGTCCTTAGTTGTGCGCACACACTTTCTTGTTGGTTCTCAGGCACTTTAAAGCCTGCTTTACACTAGCGACGTAAGCACTAGCGCAAGGTGATTACGCTTACGTTTTGTTGCTTCACACTAGAAGATTTCGGACACAAGCGCAGTCGCAAGCGCAAGACAAGCACAAGAAAAACAAAATTTTCCTTTTTCTTGCGCTTGCGACAACAACAACAACAACAACAATTTATTTTACCCCCAGATTCTCATATACATTTTTTTTTTCTTTCTAAAAGATATTATTAAATCAGGGGAACTGGCCCCCTAAAATAACTAAAGAGCTAATCTGGTCAGGGGGCCAGGCACAAAGAAGTAGTAAATTCATATGTTATGGCGAAGCGGAGGTAAACATTATATATATAAAAAAAAGAGAGATAAAAAGAACAAAAAAGAAGGAAAAAAAAAACATAAATATTCGTATTACTTATAAAGAGCAAAGAGTATTGGAGAAACCAATTAGTCATTTCTTTTTTATACTTGTTCTTTAATTCTTGTCTGCATAAAGTATTAAAACAGAAGATGTACAGTTCCCCTCAATAGAGAAAAACTTAGTTGATGTAGGATAAGGAGAGTGATTGTGACAATCAAAAGTAACAGAAAAGTTTATTGACTTTTTACATGAAATATTCAAGGCCACAAGAAAAGTTTTGAAAATCAATAAAAATCCTTCTTTTTTGTACCATTTATTTGAGAACCATATTTTGTTACTGCCTTCCTTTTGAATCAGAAAACATGACCAGACTAACTCCCAACAGACCACTCATGAATGAAATTGTTTATAACTACAAGCTGTTTTGTAATGTTTAGTCCTTCATCTGAACGAAAATGAGACAATTGAATATAATATATAACATTCTTTTTTGGAATCCTTAGTCTCACTTCGTCTTTACGTGTACACCAAAAAAATTCAGCTAGCCCATGAAGCATGCATTTGTTTAGTTTTTCGTCTCATCTAAAACCTATACAGCAGCAAAAAAAGCCAAGTAACAAAGCAGAAAAGACCCTTGTTACAAATCTAGTTCCCAGAGCTTCTCATATACATCCGAGAATTTGGAAGTTGACTGTTTCGTTTGTAAAAAGTTTAAGGCTTGTTTAACTATGAAACTTTTCCAGCCTTCTGTTTTATTTTTACAAATCTCAATGGTATTTAATTTGGAGTCGCTGGTTTCACTGCTACTTGGGATGATGAAAAGAGAATAAAATGTGAGCTTGTTTAACTGCTGTTGCATCTGTCTTGTTATTGCAGTAAACAAGTTTCATGCTTTCCTGTTATGGTTTTACATCGGGATATGTGTTACCAATGTTTATTTCTATAGCTACACCCATACGATCTTTACTTGTCTAGTACATAAATTATGTATTCCGACAGGAAAGTTGATGAGATTTAGACTAAATTCAATTTAAAAACTAATGCTTTTGGCTACCATTATAGAATATTTTATTGAGCCATTAAAAAGCTTTGGCCAATGCATCAAAAAATTTTACTCAGCTATTAAACACTTTGGCTCATGCATTAAAATTATTTGCTTATTCTTAAAAACATTTGGGCTTACACATTAAAATATTTTGTTTACCGGTTAAAAGCTTTGACCTCACCATTAGAAAAGTTTTCTACACCATTTTAATGCTTCAGATTACCAATTTGTAATTTGGTAACTGTTATTTTTGGCCATTATAATGGATAGGCATTAGTGTAAATTTTACTGTACAACACCACATTTTGTTCCCAATGGGTGTTTCCATTTTACATTGATTTAAAACTTGAAATTGATGTTACAGTAGAATTTTAAAATGTTGTCCTTTTTATTGCTGATTAACTTTATTTTTTATTTATTTCTGGATGACGATTTGATATGCCCTACCTTGTACAGAAGATAACATGATCATGAAAATCAGTATAAAAGAAGTCATGCTTGTTCTTATCGCAGTCACACCCCAGGCTGGTTTTACATTTGTTAAGTAGATTGGGATCATTCTGAAAGTATTGAAACAGACTCTGAATGGTACAATTATTGTTGTATGGTTCTAGGGGCTTAAAACAGATGTCTTGTAGGGTGATATTTCTTGTCTTTCCATCTTCTGTATAAGGCACTTTCATGTTCATAAGGTGAAGCTGCAACTTCAAGGCCTGTTGATACAGAAAACACATAATAATTTAAATAAGAAAGTTGGAATAATTTTTTACAGATTTACTACAAAATTTCATAACATGATGCATATCAAAGGTGGAAACAGTGAAAAGTTTCTGTTATTTAGGGGATAGAGTGAATACAAGTGGTGGTTGTGAGGCAGCTGTGACAGCAAGAGCAAAAATTGGGTGGGTGAAGTTCAAGGAATGTGGAGAGTTGCTAAACTCAAAAAGATTCTCGCTTAAGATGAAAGGAATGATTTATCAGAGTTGTGTGAGATCGGCGATATTATATGGGAGTGAAACATGGTGTCCGAGGGAAGGACCAAGAGAGCCATGGTGAGAGCAATGTGTGGTGCAAAACTGATGGAGAAAAAGAGGACAGGGGATCTAATGGAGATGTGGGATTGAAGGAATCAGTGGTTCAGATGGTAACAGCAAATGGAGTGAGATTGTACGAGCATGTGTTAAGGAGGGATGATGGGCATGTTTTGAGAAAAGCACTGGAGTTTGAAGTGAAGGGAAAGAGGAAGCAAGGACGACCAAGGAAGACATGGAAAATGCAAGTGGAGAAGGAGGATGCATTGAATCGAGTGAGATGGAGAGTGGGAGTTGGAGAGATTGCTGTCAGAGTGGGGTAAATCCGGCCACCCCTGTTTACGGGGATATACCTGGATCAAAATTGGAATTGATGCATATCAAAACGTTCCCCTAACCTACAAAACATTCATCAAATCTAACTATAACTATATTTGCTATATTTTTATTTCAAAAAAAGAATGAATGCATAAAGATATTGGTACAAATAATAACTAATAACACTAATGTTAGAAAAAAAGGACCACGGTAATGCATGAAACATTACCCTTTAAATTCACTAACAGCAGGGTTTTCAAATTTAGTGGGCGCCCGGCACAAGTCACGGCTACTTCAAGCATTTGTGCCTGGTACTTTTTGTATTCCGCAAGGCTGCCGTCATCAGAGATTAGATAGTGCTCCGGCTACTTTACAATTTCCACCTGCTACTTTTTTTCAATTTGAAAACCCTGTAACAGTATTCTTAAAACAGCTTCTAAGTACTCTAAATTATCGGTAAATTGTTAAACAATGTCATTTTAAATAATTTTAATATTAAATGAACAGGGCAACATCAAAAGATTTAAGATTTTGTTTTAAATGTTCAAAATGTTTGATCTCTTTATCTATTTCAGTCTTAAGAAGTAGATTTAAATAAAATGCATTTTATAAATGATTTTATATCATACAGCCTTACAGTTATAGTGTTGAACACTTTTATTGTAAAATTTGTCTTAATAAAAAAAACTTAAAAAATCCAAGATGGTCACTGGGTCCCTAGTAAGCTACAAGTTAAAGAAAAATCAAATTTCATATTATAATAATTTTTATTTGTCTTTCTGTGAGATGAATCCTGGTTTATCTTAAACACTACCTCATTCAGAAGCTCTTTATGAAAAATCCGACCAAAGGGAATAAACTTCTTATCTGGCGATTGGTGATACCCTGTTTTATTAAACTGAGGCTTTGCATTGATGATAATCTGCTCAGTGCGATAGAAAGGATTGAATTTGGTATCAAATATATCTTTTTCCTTTCTTGCTCGACTTTCAGGTGCTGACCAGAGCTCCACAGGATCAGTTGTAATTTTCAGTCCAGGTGCATAAACCCCCAAACATAAGGCAATCACAACAACTAACGAGCCAACCATTACTGTCCACGGATGACAACCGCACCAAGTTCCCCACCAGGTGAAAAACTTTTTCAACTCCATCTCTATTTTACAACCCAACTGTTCACAAATTCCTGTTTTCCTTCTAATTTCAATAGCATTAGCACCTGTTGCACTGGCATTACCACTATATGATGGTACCGCTTGTGGTGCAAACAAATAACTTGTTGTGCGACTTCTTCTACAAGCAATGCATAGATTGCATGGAATCCAAAATAACAAAAATGCAATGAATATCACCAGACAACAAAATGGCACAAGTGTTAACCCCAAATAGTGTTTAGGGGGTGGAGGAGGAATATATGGTGGTATAACTGGGCATGAAGATTTACAATCTTGACAGCTACACGGCTCTGTGGTCCTGGTGGTAACAGGATCAATAAATGACACATTACACTTTCGCGGTTCGAGATCAAACCAGGTAAGATTTTCTGGTATTATCTGGGGATACTGCATCTCAAAAGGTGCCATACCATTGGCTGGGTTACCCAGAAAGTCCAACAACAACTGGGGGGTACACTTTTCAGCAGTCCTTCCACATAGTAAGTTTAGAATTTTTTCATTGTTTCCGGGAAAAATGACATCCTTGCACGCATCAAATAACCCCCTCTTATAATCTTGGGATACGTAAACTGCCACTTTTTCAACCCATTTCTTCACTATTATAAGCTTACTGTCCATGTACAATGATTGGTCGGGGCTGCAAGTTGTCGAACAATAAAGACGCCGTAGATTATCCCAACACGCAGGGCAGCGTCCGGTTATCTGCTTTAGCACTTGAACATTGTCTGCTAAAGTTTTAAGCTGTTTATAATCACAACAGGTTGGTCCACCCCTCAATTCTGGACAAAGTTCTTCGATGATCTTTTCTGCTTGTGGATCAGTCACGTTCTTTGCAGGTTTATTGTATGCACAGTTCCTCGCTTTTGGGCCAGTAGTACACTGTCCGTACCAAACACAGTAACCCTTCTTGTGAATTGGAGAAGGATCTTGGCTGGCCATCTTCAAATCACAACAAAGAAATTTAAATTTAGCGATTAGTTTTCACAGAAAGCATCAGAATGAAATGTCGTTATGCAATGTAAAGGGACTACACACCTGATTAATAAACAGAATTATTAAGACGCCAAAAAGGTTCGACATATTCGTATGATTTCAGCTGATACAAGTTTCAAACAATACTAATTTATCAGACAGTTCTTAAACTTTTTTTTTTTGCAGATTTCCAGTGGATTGATCTACTGTTTTGACTATCCAAGAAAACTTAAACCATCAACACCAATACCTCCTGCTAAAAAGACTCTTGGTAAGTATCCATGAACCTTTGGTCGACAAAGTGCTTCTATTTTAACCGTTTTTTGATTGGTTTATAGCCGGAGTTTCTTGAAGTCTGATTGGTCAATTGTCATGGTGCCATTTTTCACCTAATTTTGGCTAACAATCAGAGTGACGTTGAAGTCACGAGACTCTATGAATACTACATTTGCCTCCCGTGACGTTTGGAATTTGCCAGCTTATTTTCGAAAATTATGGAAGTAATAACTAGAAAATGCATTTCGGATGTATATTGACCGTTTTATTTCGTCGCACCAAAAATTACATTTTGCAGTATTGATATTTGATTTTTGATAAAGAAGAAGTACAATTTTAAACATGCAGTTGGACACAGTTCGAACAAAGTTCATCTGATCTGAAGAAAGAATGCCCGCAATCACAGACACTCAGTCCGAGTTTCGCAATGCCAATATTTTAAACATCCGAACTCCTACGTTCCAGAATGCACGTTTTCCTTTCGAAAGAAGCTGACACTCATTTCATTTTATTGTGCTAATAGAAATCAAAAGTAAAGGATGCGAACAATTATACAGTTCATTTAATCCTACTACGGCATTTGTAAAACTAAAAGAAATGTCAAATGGTCGCTGTGCTGTTCACATTCGTAGTGAATGTTCGCATACGATCCAGTGTAGCTTACGGTACTTTGCGAAACGAAACTAGATTTTGCGAAACGGGAATTTGTGAAACGATAATTTGCGAAACGGTAAATTGCGAAACGTAAATTGCGAAACAGTAAACTGCGAAACGGCAAAATTTCAAATTTCAAAAATTGCTACTTAAAAAATTCTTCAAAATTTTTTTAGATTTATCAGTTTAGATGTAAAAGCCTTCTGGGTATTGATTCTCGTGATCGATGAACAAAAAGGCGGACAAATTAGAGCCGATACCCTACCAAATCTTTCTTTTTCCCGTATTAAAGGAAAAGGTGAA
>JANCMA020559653.1:0-10098 GCA_024336925.2 Zoanthus solanderi
ACTCAAAACTGGTTTAAAACCCGTTATAACCAGTTTGAATTTTAGCACATATCATAATGTAGAACAACCGCTGGGTTTTTATGAGCCAGCTACTTTTATCCGCTGACAGAATTTGAGCCTTCCTTCGCGCATGCTCGATAGAATATCAAGCAGATCCGTGCTGAGGTTTCTTTTTCTTCTCTTTAGAGGGGGAACAAAAACCTCTGCCAAGCAGGGTAGAATGCCTGATGAGCTGTCCTAGTTAGGGGGGGAACAAAAACCTCTGCCAAGCAGGGTAGAATGCCTGATGAGTTGTCCTAGTTAAGGGGGGGGGGACAAAAACCTCTGCCAAGCTGGGTAGAATGCCTGATGAGCTGTCCTAGTTAAAAGAGTTTTGACCTCAGCCATTCGGCTACGGTATTTAAGGTGAGTATTATTTTCAAGTGAAATAAGTAACCAACCCAGTTTCTAGTGTTCACGAAGTAAAAACTTCTAAGTCTCTAACAAAATTTAAACTTGTGACCTATTATTACCGGTCAAACACTCTAACCACCCAACACCTCGAGACTAATGAGTCAGCTGTCAGCAAAACAAATGAAGTGTACCATCTAGAACCAAGTTAAGGGAACATCTCTTCTACAGTTGAGTGGGTCGGACTTGTGACCGGTTATCAGAATGTATTGGTTGTATTCTCATTCTCATTAAAGATTAATAGAATACTTCTTTTATAAAATAATATAAAGCTTTATACAACGTATTATTGCTAAATCTCAGACCGTAATGACTCTGGTTTCTGATTTCATTTAGTTGCATAGAGCGTCAACACTCTCCCCAGCTGATCGGTTATCAATGGTAAGCAATTTAACGTGCAGTTTATATGAACAATTCATCATACCATTATTTACCATCACTGTAAACATCACATACATCATCATGGTTAACTTTATCGTCATCGTCATTTTAATCAAAAGCATCATCATCACAGAGATTATCTACTTTTTCTTAAAAGGTGGTTCGGTCTCAACAAAAGTTGGTCCACTTACTAATTACTTTGCAGTACAATAATTTATTACGTAAAATGCCTATAAAGTAAAAAGACTCTTTCCACAATAGTAAAATGTAGAATTTCAAAAGTACAGTTCCAAAGTTTAAGATGCGTAAAACAAAAGTTTGTGAAGTTGTTGGTGCTTTAAAATGATATTTTGCTGACCGAAAAGTGTAGTCTTTACGCGCGGCTGAGATACAACGTGATTATAGCTTGTGACGGTATCTGGGGGACGTAAATCACATTTTTAAGTTAAAGGAGAGCGAAAATAAGAGAAGTAGAGAAAGCTGGTGGGAGGGCATGTTTGATAAGATCTCTTCTTTCCGACCACAGGGTCCCCAGTTCGATCTCGGCTCTGTCGAGATTTGAGTATTTGTGTGACCTTCTTTTCCGCCTAAGCTAACTCAGCTTTCTATCCTTCCAGGGTAGGTAAATGGGTTTTCATTATCATACTACATATCCGATAGAATGCACTTCCTAATCTTTGATTACCACTAGTTTGATATATTAAAAGTACTCTCAGTAGAAGAGACAGACCACACAACATGGGGATCACTACCCTACTCTTTACGATAAATGTTTGTGGGTTCTTTTAAGTCCCACGTTGGAGGTCGGAAGACTGGGCTTACGGTTTAATGCCCTTATCAGAGAAGACGTGAAAGTCTAACCATTTGCACATGTTAGAGCAAAGACAGCTTCTTCTCCTCAATTAATTTTAGACCCTGAGTGTTGGTCCTGCGGGGAATCGAACCCAAGCCTCTTGCACGGTAGACTGGCACCTTACCAGCTTGGCTAACCAGGCGGCCATGACCATGGTTGGTTATGACCTCTGACCTTCCACAAGTCCACAATACCGAAATGAAATGAACTAGCTTCCTGAGCTTTTTAGTAACTATGCGGTTATCAAGAGTTTTAAAAACTACACAGAAAGCACATCGTGTCATTGTAAGAATACTTTTGCCTTAATGTGTAGCCGCTTCTTTTTCTATTTTAGATCAATACAATCGTACAAGCAAGACAGTCTAGAATAAGTTTCAATACTAGTTGGTAAGTGATAGTGTACCATACATACCCGATACAACAAAGTAAGTTTTAGCCGGTAGTGAAATAACCTCCTCTTTGCTTACCTCTCATGCATTCACTCCGACGAAGGACTACAGTCCCAAACGTCAGTTCGAAAATTCTCCTCGCTATGGTGTAAAACTTATCCATTTGTAAAACTGTTTCTGTAGAAACACCGACACATCATTCCATTTATAATAATTATTGCATTTATAAACGCAATTCTAGTACAAATCAAAACGTTTCGTCCGATAACCCAGGATAATTGGTTCACAGAGCGATAAAAATAACTTCCTCGTATTCAGATTAGTTTTCATTTTGTTTGTAGAGGGTTTGTACACATTCCTAAAAAATACAAAAAAACACTAAATCTACGACGGCTATATCGATGACCAAGAAAAAGAAATATTCAAAATTCTTTTGAGTGTACAACTTAGGGCTCGAAATTGCGACTCACAAAACTGAGTGATGGCGATTCGATTTTCAGAACTGGTTGCCAGCTGGCGAGTCACGTTTCGTCCCATAACCAAGAATAATTAGAAGACAACTTTTGTACTTGAATCTTTATATGAAGTCATTCGAAAGTGACAGCTAGAACACGACTCACATTTCTTTCATCCTAAAGTGAGGACTAAATACTACAGTAAAACTGGTTGCACACATTGTTAAATGATAGCAGAAAATGTACTTGATATTTTAGTCACCCCATAATGTTTCAGCAGTTTCTTCATAAAGATTGGGATCGTGGGAGCAAGTAAACGCCATGTGTTTCTTGCCCGGAAAACAATGAGTCCAGTACAGGAATTACGTGCTTTTTTGCGGCCGGGAGACAAAGATTTAGCCGAAAGGTTGATTGAGAACTGTCAGTTTTGAATGCCAAAAACGTTAATTTAGCTAAATTAACGAAGGACGTTCTCGTATTTATAGCTTGATTCCAGATATCGATAATGAACAAGTTGGCATCGCATTCCAGTGGGTTTACAGAGCTTTCTTTCTTTTGTAAGTCATGTATTAAATGCAGGGATAGAAATTGGATTTTTTTCCTGTAGACATTCAGATTTGTAATCACTCAGGTTTACAAGTCCTTCCCATTTTTTGCTGGACTTTATTGGCTTTTTTATTTACGTTAAAGCTGCATCAGCCATTAATTTTTAATACACTACTTTGCTCTACCTAATGCAATGTTATTTCATTTTTCTGTGGAACTCGCATGCCCATGACACACCATCATTCGATCACCAAGTGCCCACTATTTGTGGAAAGTCGCTTTCAGGCAGAAAAGAACACATATATACTGTACATTTATAATGAAATAACGGGCGTGATTTGGAAATGGAGCAAAAACATTTAAAATATTTATTCTTGGTAGAAGAGAATATTTTACTCGACACTCGGACTAGTTTGAGCACAAGTTTACTAGTTCACCAAATCATTTACTAGTGTACGGACTGGTGGACTACCGCTAATTTCTAACCCTAAAATGAGTTTGCGACCAAAAATTATGATCTGGCTACCAAATTTTTCCCATTAATCACCAGCCGGCTCCAGAGCAGAAAAGTTAATTTCGAGCCATGCATCAACATGGCACTTGTCAAGTTAGGTGAAAACGCTTTTCTAACAACCAAAATGACAATCATAGTAGCCGACAAAAATAAAACTAAAAAATGCGCGAAAATTCCAGTATGTTAAAATATTCATACTTGTTATACCAAAAAGTGTCCCATAATTCTGTTCATTAAAACAGTTTCAAACAAACAACTTTTTGAGAAGTCTTTAAAACAGACCTTCGACTTTTAAACGCATTATTTTATTAACGTTCCAAATAAAAAATTGCTAATGATAGCCTCGACATCCCTCCACCCGTGTTAACACACGGTCTGCTATTCGTATGGAGATAAAAGTAATGTCAATCTACTTTTCATTTAATATAATCTGGTCAAATATTGCATGTTTAAGTTCTGAACTTGGCACATGTTATATTCGCTTCAATTCTAACTAAGAAAGTCTTGGGTCTTTACAACTATAAATCCTGGGACCGGAGTTTTCATTGTATCGTGATTCAGTAGTTCCTTGTTGTTCTCCAAACAATTTCTGTAATTTCGCCGAAACATGAAACTGACTGTGTTGAAAAGAAAATTTCTTTGTAACGGTGTTAGTGATATTTGGTTCAATTGTATTAGAAAATGTTCTTAACTAAATCCCGTACTTACGCCAACAATTGAACGTTTTAATGAGTTTTGAATTTCATTTCCCTTGAAAATTGTTATCTGATCAATTCTGTGTTCCAAATTATGGACATGGTGTTGCCTTATGTGGACTAATGAAGTCAACTAAAACTTTAAAACTGTTTACTATTTCTTAGGCTAGAAGACCTGTACGAGAAGATTGTCATAGAAACCACAGGTAAATTGAAGTCGCTTACATAAAATACTTTATTTCAGATTTCAAAAAGTTTATATAGGTCTTTTCTGTTAAGATTACTAAAAACTAATTACAAAAACAACATATTGAAATATAACTAGCAGTTCCCGATGGCTAGACATAAAATGTGGTGCCGCCAAAGGCTTTAAAGTTGCTTTTATAATTGTATGTTTTAACCTCAGTTGGTTTACTGGAAAGTCTGAGTGAGTTTGTTTTAG
Organism: Zoanthus solanderi; assembly: GCA_024336925.2. Taxonomy (NCBI): domain Eukaryota; kingdom Metazoa; phylum Cnidaria; class Anthozoa; order Zoantharia; family Zoanthidae; genus Zoanthus; species Zoanthus solanderi. Next base: position 4,726 of record JANCMA020559653.1, read on the forward strand.
AGCCAGGGATTGAACCCCAGACCTAGTGGTTGGAAGGCAGAGCTGGCGATTGAACCTTGGACTTTGTGGTTGGAAGGCAGAGGTGGGGATTGAACCCCAGACCTAGTGGTTGGAAGGCAGAGCTGGGGATTGAACCCCAGACCTAGTGGTTGGAAGGCAGAGCTGGGGATTGAACCCAAGACCTTGGGGTTGGAAGGCAGAGGTGGGGATTGAACCCCAGACCTTGTGGTTGGAAGGCAGGAGTGGGGATTGAACCCCAGACCTTGTGGCTGGAAGGCAGAGGTGGGGATTGAACCCCAGACCTTGTGGTTGGAAGGCAGGGGTGGGGATTGAACCCCAGACCTTGTGGTTGGAAGGCAGAGCTGGCGATTGAACCTTGGACATTGTGGTTGGAAGGTAGAGCCGGGGATTGAACCCCAGACCTTGTGGTAGGAAGGCAGAGCCAGGGATTGAACCTTGAACTTTGTAGTGGGAAGTCAGAGCCGGAGATTAAACACGGGACCTTTGGTTTGAAGGCAGAGCCGGCCCCGTCCCCTTCAAGGGGTATGACATTTAATCCAAGCGTAAGGAGATAATCTTTGCAGGTCTAGTCTCCCAGTTCCTCCTGCTTAGTATAAGTAGTAAGCTATAAAATATATTATGTGCTTATTTCTCCATTAACCCTTTTTGGGGTTCCTACAGCAATTATATTGTTAAAAAAGCAAACGGAAGGCTGCAAATGTGATGATACTTCACAAATTAGGTCTCTCCAGTCCAGATTTCACTTGGATGTATTGTTTTTTTTATAATATCTATCTAAAAAATGCTTCTCCTGTTTAACCAACCCTCTCCCCTTTCTTTTTTGTCACTCCAGATGAGAATCTTCTGAATTTTGGCATCGGCATGATGCAGTTCTCAAACTACCTTTATGATTCATGCGATATCTCAAACTTCATATTAATGAATTTTATCGTTTCTGAATATTTTTCATTTTGGTAAAGTATAACAAATTCAACATCATGACCCATTCTTGTTCCTATTTGCAACCAAACTAATATATTCATGACTCCTCCTTGTTTCGGTACATGTATTCTCAACCAAGCATAATTATATCACATTCTGTTTTTGGTATACAGCGAAAAGAATTACCCCATTGGTTTGTAACCCGGGAAGAATTATGTTGACGTCAGCACGTCTTTACTTCCAACCTTTCAACAATGCCGAACCCGTAAGTTATTTGTTGTTTGACGTATGGAGTATATGTATACCGTTAAATCCCACGTAACCTCCTCCCCCCCCCCCGAATCTTTCCATCTGGATACAAGCCCATCCATTTGCCGACAAAGATATTATTCGAGATATAAGACCACCCGAATATAAGCTTCTCCCCCCGTTTATAAGCCTATCTACTGTATAAGTCAATCAATCAAATCATTCAATCGATCAATCAAATCAATGAATCAATCAATCTTTATTTATTTATTTATTTAAACACGGTTTTAAACATCAGGCAAAATAAGTGCGTTCCTTTTGCGTTTCTTTTTAAACATCAAAACTTCTAATTGAAAGTTATAGGCATAAACAAGTGGCTGTGGAATTTAGAACAATAATTATAATGATACCAAAGAAAGAAACAAACGTTCATGCCGAGAAGACCGTTTCACGGCAAACAGGCAAATTGATAATGTTAAGGCTTGTAGTTCTTTGACTTTCATTCTGTTCTAGTTGTTCCAGTCTTTCCAGTCGCATAAGTGTTTTATAGATGTTTTCGAAACAAATTATCCGTATATTGTGACGCACAGTATATGTATTATAAATGTAACTCCAGATGTAATGGTATGCTAGTTTTACTTCGTTTCTCAGATACGTTTTATCTCGTCGTTCCAAAACATTTCTCCTACACAAAATGATAACATTTAGAATGTTTGGAGAAACTTTCAAAACTTGCTACTAGGCTGGGTGGCACAACGCTTAATGAACTCATATATAAACTCTGTAAAATTTTGAGTTTTCAAAGCTACGCCAAATACGCATTCTTTGAGATATCGGACTCAAAATTGCTGGAGAGCTTAGTGTTATCTTATTCTTCCAATATTCAGTACACTCTGATTTGTAGCCCAACCAGGTGTTGAGACTCCTGAAATCCCATATGCTAATGATCTGAAAATATAAACAAAGATTCGTCTACAAGCCCGCCCAAAACCCCTTATGAAGTTCTATAAGTCCAGGGCTTTAACGTGGGATTTTACGGTATACGATAAAGAATCGACCATCCTACAGATCTGTATCAAGAGGACTTTAAATAACAATTAAACGATGTAATTTATGCTTAACAAAGAAGTTTTTCTTTTTATGTTAACCCGAGTTTTGCTCACTTAATAAGAGAAAGAAGCTAATAAATATATGCCGCCCTGCAAAAAATTCTCAAAGCGTTTGACACCTTTCATGAATTCTAGAAAGTGGGTAGAGTTAAATAATCGGATCTTATATTCTTGCGCCTGACGAGAGAGGACCACTTCGTCCTCTTGAAACACATTCGTAGGATGCTCGATTGATTCTTCATTATTGTTAATGCTTTTAGGCTGCCCACGAAATTTTTTATGTATAATAGTGATACATAGAGTGATGAGAAAATAATATCTTTATGACACGGACGAGTTCGTTGGTGTGTTTAATACCTTTATTGTTAAATAGTTTCTAAAGTCAGTTCTATCTCAAAGATTCAACGCTCTTCCGCAGTTATTTATATTGTGTACGTAACTGAAACGTCCGTTACGCAACTTCGCAAACTTAAACTACAAGTTTCGCTGGTGTTAGGTGATTTTTTGGCTTTATCTAACAATCCATGGTTTAATTCAACCAAGGAAATAAAATGTTTTGATTTCGAAAACGTTAAACAGCGCACTGAAAGATAGGAAAGTAAAAACGATGTAGCGTTTACTTAAAGTTGCTGTTTAAATCGCGTTTATTTGAAAATTTACTGATAAATATGATTTATTGTATGATTCACAATATGGCTTTCGAGCAAAGCATAGTTCTCAACAAGCGATTATTGATATCACGTACAAAATACAACAAAATATGGTCCATGGTAAATACATATGCGGAATCTTTATAGATTTGAAAAAAGCGTTCGACTTGGTCAACCATGACATTCTTTTGACGAAACCGCACCAGTATGGAATCTGTGGTATTGTACTTGATTTGTTTAAATCACATTTATCAAATAGAAAGCAAACCTGCCTAGCTGACCCATCTCTGGATATATGAAAAATTAACATATGTCATACTTTCTCTGTTCAGAATGACGTTTTTGGTAAATTGATTAGTCGATTTCATTGGAACAATTTAGTAATAAAAATGTAAATTCTACACCGTAAGAAAGAGAGAATACTATCTTCGCCCTTTTCTCCGACGAAGGACTAACGTCCGAAATTTCAGTAAGTATTCTCTCATTTTTACGATGTAGAATTTACATTCTTATTACTAAATTGTTTCTTTAGAAACACCGACGCAGCTCAAACTAGTTTACCGCTAGTTAAGCTGTCAGGTAACAGTTTATTTATTTACCACATGTATTTTACATTTATTGAAAGAAATGAAGCAAAAAAAATGTGGAAGGTGGAGAAAACAACCCTAAAAGGGTTTACGAATCCTACACCTTACCAAATAGCTAGAGGAAAGGGAGTAAAAGCATTTCGCCTAAAAGCGACTGAAATGTTTACATGTTTTACATTGAGTGAAGACAAAAAAGAGCATTTTTTAATGACTTCTAGTAGTTATAGTACATCAAGAAATGGCAGAATGGTAGAGAGTTGAAAATATGTATAGCATTTACGTTGATAGTATGAGTATTCTTTAAAATATTTTTTTAAAAATTGCATTTGACGAACTGATTCTAATGCCCAGAAGGGGTATCATTCCACACTTTTGCGGCTGAGTGTTTAACATCAAACTTAGCATAATTTGTATTTCTTACTTATATAGAGTTTCTTATTCACTTTGGAGTGAGTGTTATATCTATGTCCTATTGGCCGAATGTAATCAGCGAAGATACTTTCAGGCAATATATTGTGATTATAATTTTGCCCACTCCCACTAGCATTACGCTTCACTCTTACTTTGTTCATGGGTCCGCCTCTTTAGGATATGATCACGCTATTTAAAATCCAGTTCCTGTAATGTCATGGAACTACAATGTTTGCATGTACATCAACAAGCAGAAGCAAAAAATGTTTCACCATTTCTAAATAAATACAGAATTTAAGTGAAAGTAATTCAAGAGTTGGAGTGACTACCTGGAGTGACTACCTGGAGTGACTACCTGGAGTGACTACCTGGAGTGACTACCTGGAGTGACTACCTGGAGTGACTAGCTGGAGTGACTACCTGGAGTGACTAGCTGGAGTGACTAGCTGGAGTGACTACCTGGAGTGACTAGCTGGAATAAACATTAGGACTAAATTAACCAGATATCCAAAACATTAATCATTATTAAGCTAAGTTGTTTCTTATGGTAAAAGACTCGAATTTTATCAAAATGCTCGAAGGCAGGAGCTAAAAATTCTATCTCTCGCCATCTTTTAATAGATACAGAATGTAAGTGAGAGTAAATCAAGAGGTAAGAGACTTGGAAAGGTATAGTGACTTTCTGGAATAACTATTAAGACTGAATTAGCCAGATATTCAAACTTTAATCATTATAAAACTAAGTCTTATGGTATTGTTTTAAAAGACTATCGAATTTGGTCGAAGTTTTCGTTAAATTTTTCTTTTGGTCTTGCTTTTTAGTGTCCTGTTGTTAAACTCAAAGTTTCCAAGATTCACAGAATAATAAAAAGAAGATATCTCCTGAGACATGTGGTAAGTTAATCAGTGGTACCGTTCAGTCATTAATCAAATTATTTTATTTTGTCTACTTATAAACTTACCTAGTTAACTTACCTTGTATTAATTTATTACTATCGACCTTTGCAAAACTTTATTATCATCTCTTTTACAAAACATTTCTGTTAGATATTAGGAAAGTTATTCAGTACAGAGAATTGAACCATTCATATATACATTACTGAATAAAACTTAAAAATCCTAACAAATTCAGAGTTGTCAGAAAAAGCCGGCAACGGGTGCATTTTACCGGCTACTCTAAAAATGCGCTGGCTACACTATAAACTTGTGGCTCAGTTTTCAGCATTGAAGCTGTATGACACTGAGGGAATTAAGATTGTACGGTTTAACAGACATGAAACCGCCGCCTGGTTAGCCTAGTTGGTAAGGCGTCAGTCTGCTGTGCGGGAGGCTCGGGTTCGATTCCCCACCAGACCACCACTCAGGGTCTTAAAATAATTGAGGAGAAGGTGCTGCCTTTGCTCTAATATCTGCAAATGGTTAGAC
>JANCMA020559756.1:0-10098 GCA_024336925.2 Zoanthus solanderi
TGATTTTTTTATGCACGGCCGTGTCGGTTAGTGACAGATAGACCGAAATCACGTGATCGATTTTGACCAATTGCAGGAGCGGATTTTTTACAGTGAACGAAGGTTGCTTATTAAATAACTGAATTTCATGTAATAAATTAGATTATTATAGAGATATCAACACTCGAAGATAAAATCCGTATCTCCGCACAGCCATGTAACATCCTCATTTATTCAACGGTTTAGTAACAATTCTGTAATGAACAGAAGAAATTAAAAATTCGGTGTTTTAAATCATTGCATGCAGTAGAACGGTCTTTGTCAAGCATGTGCTGGTAATAGTGTAAAAAGTTAAAGGAAACGCCAATGGCTAGTTCAGTGGAGTTTTCAGAGTCGCTCCTCATTTTACTATTTGTGAAATGACAATGTTTAGCAACTTGAACATCTATTTACCAAAAGTAACCAGAGATCAAAGTGTGTTAGAGATTCTTGTATGGTTAAATAGAGTCATTTAAGAATGGATTGGTGATGGTGAATTAATTCTTGCAGACCTTTGTGAAGAATCTAGCACCTGTTAGTCTGTTATCAATAAAAAAAAACAAGACATGTAAGACCCTCTTTACCGTAAGCTGTAAGTGAACTGAATTTCATAACTTTATACGCGAGTGCGTAACTAAAAGAACGCTAATATACCTGATTGGTCCCGAGTACCTCTGTCCCGAATTGATAACGAACTTCAAAGAATTTCCCGAGAAGTGTTACTTACACTCGGACTTACACTTGGACAACTCGATGACATAGCGGGTACTCCTGTTCAAGGCTGTACTCAAATTAAGACTGGTTTGCCACAGGCAACCTAGTAACTAAACTAAAGCTTTGACTAGAAAAAATTACTCCGTGTTTTAAATCACTGTATGCACCAAAACGAGTTTTGTACAGCGAGTCCAAGTGAACTCATATTATTTCCGTTTTAAAATCACTGTATGGACTAAAAGTGTTTTATGTACAGCGAGTGCAAGTAATACTGACATGATACCAAAAATTGAAACTTAAAAATCTTTACTTACATATTTCCCTTATTGCAGGGTGAAGAATGTCGAGATTGCAAAACAACAAAAAATTTTCAAATTAACTCAGTGCTTGCGTAATTAGTTTTTGCTGTTCACTTGTTTATAACTAGAAAATAAAGTTCTATTTAAAAGAATATTTGTAGCATTAACACAAAACATTTATTAGCCATTACATTCAATTCAACTAGAAGTAATCATAGATTAATGAAGTACGCTCGATTTTTATCGAGGGATCAAAATATGCAACCTTTGCTATTTGCGGAATTTTTTTTTATCTCAAGAAAAGACATTTCTACTGATAAAAAGTCTTACAGTCAGCTGTCCTTGTACAAAGTAAAACTACTCGCCATGAACAAACATTTGTACGTTTTGACAACTATTGGCACTAATGAACTTCCGGCAACTATCGAATTAAAAGTCTCAGTGAGACGACTCGCCGATACTGTGCACAAGTATAACTTTAATTCAGACCAAAACTAGCTTCCACCACACACAAGTCGTTCAAATCAAGATTCCTTGCAAAAAGTGAGAGTACTATCCCAGATTTCCCTCTGATTTTCTCAGTTTCTCTGCTTTAAATTTTCGAACGAAGATGCATTAATAATAGCAAACAATTAAACCAATTCCCTAAACGAACCAAAGAAAAGAACTCAAGGTTGCTTAAACGGTAAAACTAAAGGAGAACCAGTTTCCGTAAACTGGTAAACATTGCGGATCGAACACTTTAAAAATACAAACCAATCGCGCAAAGCAGGCTGGAGGATCTAAAACAATAACCATTGTTTTACAAAATTTTTATGCAAATGAGAAAGTCCCTGAGTCAAAAAAGCTGACAAGATCTCAGAACTGAGACAAAATGGTGACGTCAGTCATTAGAGCGAAATATTATGCAAATTTTTTTTCCGTCGGTTTGAATGTACCAGTCAAAACAGGTGTTGAACAAACCATTTCACATTTATAAAACCGAGCGGGTTTGCGGATGGAAAAAATTGCACTGCATAGAGTTGAAAATTCAATCTTTATTAAGTTTGGCACCTAGCAGCTGTAATGGACACAGGAAAACTTCCGGAGCCTGCAGACCATATTTTTGTAACAAGAGCTCTCAATTACTCGCATCATGGTAAGTTTTACTCCCAATTTCTCTTGCGGTGACAAAGTGTTCTTAAAACGCTTTTCTATTGCAATACAAGCTTATCGCAAAGCAAGACTGTTCACGGATGGACAAAAACGGCTTTTAAAGTTTGCAGTATTTTTTTTTAATTTCAAAAAAGCTAAATTTCATTTAGAAGTGGACAGTTTTTTTTTCGTTTGGCCCACGGTGGAATTCAGGAACATTATGAGAAGCTAGATGTTTATTACAATAAGATCTTTTTTACATAATCTTGATGTAGATTTTGGTAAGTCATATTTATCTGTAACCTTTCCCTTTCTAGAAGTACTAAGTAATGGCTGCACAAAGTTGTATTTTGCCGACAGTGTACTGTAAATTAAATCTGAAAGTGAAATGAAGGGATTTCCTTTGAATGTTGCATGCGTAAGTAAGTGTGCCGAAAGTATAAATTCACTAAACTTTCTGTTGCCAAAGCAAGTGATCGCTTTCAGATTGACCATGCTTTCAATTTTCTAGTTGCATTTTGTCACAAAATAAATCCTGAAAAATCTATGCCAAAACAGATGGCTAAAAAACTGATTTTATTCATACGATTCAGGCGGTTTGCAGGGGGGAGAGGTACGTAGAGGATTGCACACAGAGAATTAATAGCTAATATTATTAGTATTTATACGCAGGAAATATTTCGAAGTCGATGGAGCTCTCAGAATTTTCGTACTTTCATCGTTCTCTCGCTGAACCTACAAAAATTTCTGCGCGTACCGGTACGGGTCTGCTATTAGTACTTTCGTCCTCGACCAGGATTTTAAAAATGTTGACATTAGATCCGTTAAAAGTTAAAACAAAATGCAACATCATGCTTTCCTTTTATCTTAAATTCAAAGAACAAACACATGGTAAACAGTCAGAATAGATTAGTTGTTTACTTTTATTTTGAAGGAATATATTTGGGACAGGGAAAAGTATGTCGTCTTCGAACTCCAATGGAGTGCGAGCCGTCCAGCGAAGAGCCTGGGGTCGAAGTTGTCCAGCTCAACGAATTTTTAGGGGGCAGCGATGAATGGCGTTTGTACAGGTGAGACACGGAGGCCTACTGTTTACCGGGAACAAGTTTTCATGCCTGTTGTATACTCCATATGTAATTATTGTCGTGATGGTTTGTTACGAGGTCCGGAAATTTTTCTGTATTGGGGCATACTTATGCATGAAAACTAACTTTTACCCAAACACTAACGCCTCAAGTAAATATACGCAATGGTAACTACTTGCAAAAATAAGTACGTCCCAGCATACTAACTATGGTCCCAGTAAGGAAAAATTATGCCCGAGGGTCTCCATCTTGCTTTTCCCGTCTGTAAAGATTTGTCACGACCAAGGCCAGACCGTAGACAATTCGCAATAAACAGGCATATAGGTGTTCTGTTGTAACATTTGGTTTTTAAATAGAGAATATTACATGGCAACTGGGATACAACTTTTATCATCGAGTGCTGTATCTCTCTTTATCTTGCTGATGCAATTTCTACATTTTGTGAATGAAAGCTCGAAAGAACTGGCCTTGCACCCTTGCAGGAAGCTCTCTTGTAATTGGCTTAGCATATTAGTAACCATGGCGACACCTAATCTCGTACCCAGAGATCTCACTTTCCCGTGGGAGATCTGGGTACGAGATTAGGCGACACCAATATCCCCTCACACAAGAAAGATAAAAATAGCATCTTCATTGTGTGCGATGAAGATATAATTTTTTAGTAATTTAAGGGAAAATGCAGATGTTTCATCAGTATCTAGATAATAAACTGTTTTCACAACTAGACTTCTTATCATTTTTTTATCTTTTCTTTCATGTCATGACTTTGCAAAAGCCTTTTTCGAGCTTCCTTATTTAAAAACATGCAGTTCTGTTGATGTTTAAACCGTATGACGTGATACAGATGGAAATGTATTCCTTTAGTATGAGCTCCCAAAAAAGTTCAGTCAGTTTCCTGCGTGTGTTCGCGTTACCAGTACGCACCTTTTAACATAACAACACTTCACAAATGGCCTTCGGGTCTTAAGCGGCCTTCGGACGAAAACCAAGAACAAGACGAAACCTGCAGGAGATGACTTGCTTAAATCTCAGTTGTAAACTTTGTAAACATTGTTATTATTGTAAACTTAGAATACAACTTGTAAACCGGAAACATAATATAAAACACACTTTTTTAAATCCGCCTTTGGGCTTAAAGCTTAGGGGAAAAAATTTCCTAACCTTAATATAGATTGTTAAAATTCGGTTGAAATCTTTTCACTAACGTTTTCGACAACTTGTTATCGATATATCCTTTAAGCTTTTAATGGCAATTTTGTATGTATGTTCTTAAGTAACTGAAACTTTGTTTATTTGAACATATCCAGATATGGGGTGAGCAAGAAAGATCTCAATACTAGTTCCCGGGGAACTTGCTCCTTACTCCCGGCCGATGGTGTTGACGTCGTACAAAGCAGAGCACGGAAGGCACTACGAGACGGATTTGGGCAGTTCAACTTGGTTGGAAACAGCTGTGAAGACTTTGCAGTATATTGTAAGACAGGTGAACGGCCTCTTACGAGTGGGCATTTCGTGGCAGCCATGGGCAGAGCGCATGCCGTGAGAAAGGCGGCCTCGCTCGGCTACACAAGCCCAGTTGTGTATGCTGGCTGCATCTTCGGTTGGTTTACCGCAAAGGATTTCCAAACGCGAGAGTTAACCGGACTAGAAAATCTTGATTCTAAACCAAAGCTGTTCAGCGATTTGGTATGTGATGTTTCTATCCCAGAAGACTCCTCGACTGAAGTTCTTCAGCGTAACATTTCCGACTCACTGGACTCCTATGATTAATAATTAATATGACTGAACTGATGGTTAATTTTCAGTTATTTCTCTGCGATGAGAAGATCGATCTGACGATGCATGATTGCATGTTTATTTTCTGTTTCTTTGAACTAAGTCCAATAATTAAACTTGCATTGAGTGAAAGATTTCGTGGTCAGGTTTTAAAAGAATAATCAATAATCGCAAGCTTTCCTTCATCTTTTTTATCTTGGTCCACGCCCATGATAAAGCTTCCCATTCTACGATCTACCAACCTTGCAACAAAGATAATGGTTAATTGGTAAATCTTTAAACTAACAAAGTGCCCCCTCCCCCCAGTCCCTTCAAGAGTGTGTGGTTGGCGCATTTGGTACTGAAGCTCTCTGGTTTCCAAAACAAGGTCCCCAGTTCTAACCCCGGCTCTGCCGAGATTTGAATATTTGTGTGACCTTCTTTTCCGCCTAAGCTAACTCAGCTTTCCATCCTCCTGGGGTAGGTAAATGAGTATCAGCGTCTACTGGGAGCTAACCTGCGATGGATTATTGTCCTGTCCAAGGGTAATCAAAGACTCTCATCCGTTTAACACTACAGAAACCAAAGGTAAGTGCCGGCTCCATGGACCAACTCGTAAAGGATTTAGCTTTAGTAACCCCCCTCCTCATCCCCCTCCCGAATAATCAGTGCCATCAACTTTCAGCCGGAAATAAGAGTCCAGAAATTAGATTTTACGCCGATTGTAATACAACCTCTCTAACGGCGGGCCGTACAAAAGCACGAGGAACAATGTTTGGGGAGGAATATTTCTCTTAATTCAAGTGCAATTGTGTATATATGCCTTGATTTCTTCCTGTCATTGTCCGACTTTTGCTCGAATGTGCTCATCTTCAGACCATTCATCTTTTGTCGTATTCAACTAATCACTTTGAATTTGGAAGTTAACAGCCTCTCTGTGCACAGGGAACCCAAGCTAAATTTGTGTGATATTAGAAATGATTATGACGGTTAATAAGACTTCAGTATGGGAAAATATTCGTTTTAAAAAAATCTAAAAATTGTTTTACAAATGACAGAAATAAAGTTTTCTTACCTCGAATGAGTGTGTTTTTTTTGTTTGTTGTCAGTGCATTTATAGCATCTGGAGAAATTTAACAAAGGTTTTCGAGGTAAGAAAACTTTATTTCTGTCATATAACCGTCATAATCATTTCAAACATCACACAAATTTAGCTTGGGCTGCCTGTGCTCTGCGACACCTTGGCGCAAGTATATATTCTGCGTAGACAGTTTCACTTTTGTTACGTACTCATTGTGTTTAATTTGAAAAACCAATTGATCATGAGAAAATCGTTGACTCAGTTTTTTTTAAACAAAATGTTTCATAATTTAACTGCATCATTTTCTACACGCAATACTCAGCGTTTGGACCAATTTATCTCGAGTCTGTTCATATAATCATACCTTAAGGTCAACAATGATTTTAAAATCTTTTACAAATGTACATGCAGAACAGTTTAAACAACCTAGGCTATAATTTGTCTCTAACTTTTTTTTTTGCTATCAGGATGTCGTAAAAACGATCGATGATTTGTAGCACAGATCGTGATATTATCTTTAAAGCAGCACATTTCTTATCTTAAGTATGCACAAGAATGCGCTGATCGTTTTTTTTTTCGTAGCGGCTTTTCAGTCTGTATAGTTTGTATAAAAAAGATAAGCAAATTAAAATTTGGAGGATTTTCATCAGTTTTTCTACCACTCCCTCCCGACAGCTCTGTTCCCATTCTTCACCAAGCAACAGCCATCAACCTTTTTACTTTATTTTTTAAATCCAAAAACTCAACGGAGATTATTAGTTTTCAGACTTAACAACATTCAGTTTTTTTATATTTATATATTTTCTTGTAAATCTTAAAAATATTTTATTTTGTATTTTATTTTGTGAAGAAAAAGTTGTTGTTAGATGTCTTAAAATGTTGCAAAGGTATTTGCTATCCTGCACGCGTGTTAAAAAACGCATGCGTCAAATTGCTTTTCTGAAACTGATTCTAACTCCGGTAATTTCATTATCTGGCCTATGTTTGGTGTCATTATTATTATTTTATTATTTCTTTCATTTTATTATTATTATTGGTGTTGTAGTTATAATTAGAAGAAGAAGAAAAAGAAGAACAGAGTACAAGGTTTTTATAAAAAAGCATACCCATAACCCTACCCCTGCCGGTTATCATTGATATTATACCTCTATCCCAACCACCACCCCCTCATAATTCCTTTATGTTGAACATATCAGCTCACATACACATACTTTATCCTGCTTATAAATAATACATATTGGTGGAAGTACATTTTGACTAAGTGCTCTCGCTGAACTCATAGTACTGAGATGATGTTGACCTCAGTTTATCTCTGCTGGGGTTGCAGTGATGTATCTCCACAATTAACTTCAACTATTTCAATTTCCTCCAAAAAATCCTTCGGGTTTTGCTTTTATCCAGCATCTTGCCTTTAAAACTTATCTTAACAAGAACTGAAGAAGGTAATGCAATCTATTGTATAGAAAGCTCATCAGTATTTTGAGCCAGCAATTTTCCGCGGAAAATCAATCTAAAACAACAATTGCGAGTGCTCAGTCAAGATGGCGGACATCAAAATGGTAATAAAATTAGAGTTCTTTTCAAGAGTTTTTCAGCAAAACTGCAGGAATTCGGAAGTAACAACAATTGAAAACATGTTTGGTGAGTTAGAAACTATGCATCGGTGCTGTTTACTTTCAGACCGCGAACCATGGTAGCGGAACTGAACGATAATCGTTCACAGAATACGGCCTACCTTTAGGAGCACGGATATAGTAAAAATAACTCATTTACTTAGTATAATCATCTTCTAAACTCAAAAACATAAAAAAATAAAAAATAAATAAAATAACATAAACATAGCAAAATTAAAGAAGACGCTTGGGCCCTCTTTTGGGAAACTCAACAAAACCTTATAAACAAAGAAAGAATAAAAAATGACCAAAATAAAGTATGCGGAACACTTTCTCATCTTAGAATATTGGATTTTGGTAAAAGTGACACAACAGTTGACAAAAATAATCAGGGGGAGGGAATCCTCATAAGCACACCGAGGGGGTTGGAAGAATATCGAGAAAAACGAACAAGCGGGGGGCGTTTATTTGGCACTCGAGATTAAGCTGTTGTTTAACTCCATAATGTGCTGTTACTGTAGCAACAACAAGTTGCCGCGAGAGTATTCACATCTTCCGGCTCGAGGAGACACTTTTTCTAAGTTTCCATAAAATGCCACCCATTAAGAGGGAGGCGTGTCGTTTCCCACATGGTTAAACAGTCTATCTTTGATGACTTGTGACATGAGGCTATGAACAGCTTCAATAGCTGACTTGGAACTGAAAAGGAAAATACTAGATTGTTAAGGTAAGCTCTTCTGTTTAGAGAGTCAGTATAATGATGTGGTAACACGTCCCAGCATCTAAAAATTTACTTTTTATTGCGATCGCTGTAGTTTGGAGTTCAAAACATGTGCAGAAAGAGAAGGAAAGGCAAAACGAAACCCTTCCCCCATGTTTGGCACCTTCCTTGGAAAACAGGTGCATCCTGACGCAAACCACAAGGTTTTACAAAATTTGTAATAATCTAGATAACATCAGCTTTCCTCCTTGTGTTCAAAAGAATCCCTGTTCCGCTGTTTTGGCCTCTTCTAGCAGACCTCCGCAAACGGTCGTTAACCTCTCAAAAATTGTTCCGTAAATTGTTGATACTCATAACAATTTTTTTAAAAATCAATGTGATATATTTTATGGTAAAAAAAGGAATAGTTTCCAAGCGTTTACATGACAAGTCTGGTGAGCAATGCTGTAATATAATGCATCAAAGTTCTCTCTGCAGGGTAAACTAAGAAATAACTAATTAAGAGCATTTTGTTAATATTAAACTAACTGGATATAAACTTAGATATATATAAGACATTATAGTATATGACGGCGCAATCCCCGTCCAAATAGATCAAACCCTTCTAAATAGAAACAAGTTACCAGCGATGTTCTGGCCTTCTCATACTTATCCTTCCCAAGAACCGTCAGAACCTGGAACACTCTACCTAATTCTGCAGTCTCTGCACCTACCACAATAGAGAGCTTAAGCACCAGGCGTTCTTGTTGTCACGGAGGCCAACCGGAACTAAATTGTCAGCAGATGTCGCGTACCTGAACACGTCATGCGATCGTGGTGATCGTCACGGAGGCCTACAAGCTGCTTTTGGCCTCCGTGTTGGTCTATCAGAACTGCAAAGTTTTTTTTTTTTATCAAAGGAATGGCTTCAAGCACGGAACAAATCGTCAATAAATCTTTGTATGTAAATAATTTACCTACAATTACTTTAACACTAACATTTGCTCAAGGGTCTTGCCGTAGGTGTAACCAACTTTACAATTTAAAGTTTGTTTACGACTGAGCTCTTCAAAGTTAGTTTTCGCGCGCTTTTTACCCTGCGTGCGCCCATCGTAATAAGCGCGCTGCTTAAGTAAAAAATTCGCGCCCAAAACGCAGTTCTCGATCCAGTCTACTCACGAAAAATAGACCTCCGTCGTGAAGAAATGTTCCGGCGCTTAAGCTCTCTAATTTAAATCCTCCTCGGAGGTCTATATAAATAGCGTCAGAGAACCCACTATCTGGGGCAATTTAGACTAGCCTAAACCCTATTTTAGCAACAGCTAAAATTAGGGGAAATACATTAATTTTTACGCATTTAAGCATAAATGGTCCTGTACTCCAAGCTGGAGGGATATCGCATTATTCAGCCGAACTCCGGCCAACGCTCAGAAAAGTCAGCTCCTGAAACTACTAACGACGGTGGTCACAAAACTGTCAATTACGAGTTGTCTAAGCTACGACACAATTCAATAGTTTTTTAAAACTTATTCTTTGAGGACGTCAAGTGATAAAACTGACAACGGAAAATCTTTTTCACTTCGGCCAACGCATGTAACCAAAATGCATTAAGCACTAACTTGTTTTAAAGGAGAACTGAATGCTAAAACTAACCTATTTTTGTTTGAATCTATTGGTATAGTAGATTAACTCTGTGAAG
>JANCMA020559861.1:0-10097 GCA_024336925.2 Zoanthus solanderi
CTAGCCGATTTTGAAACGCAAATTTCCCTCCGTATATAAGCCCCTCCGAATATAAGCCCCTCCAAAAATAAGCCCCTTAAAAAGGGCCTTTGAAAAATATAAGCCCCAGGGCTTATTTTCGGAATTTACGGTATGTTAGATCAGACAGACAGTTTTTCAGACAAGAGACTTTTGAAAAATCCTGTCCGGATATAATAAATCGTTCTGTAAGCTATAACTTGAGGGGGCTCTAAAAACGGATAGCTTTACGTATAATGGACATTTATTGCAGTCAGTCGATGGAAACGGATTTAGATTTGTAGGTCTTGGGATGGGAAGATATTTGTTTTCATAGTTTAAAGCAGTTTTTCAGTTATACTACGTTTTTTTTATTTGTTTCCTTGTGCCACAATATTTCGCTATTTTTGATTTTTTACAGTATACCAAGATATTCAAAATGTTTTTATTTCTTCGATGAAGAAAGAACACTGAGAAATACAATGCTCTATAGTGCCGTGTTTACCAGAGACTTCCCTCAGACAGTCAACTGTGTTTTCCCGTCTGACCTGAAGATATCTATTTAAAAATATACAAACTTTGACTAAATTATAATTTCTGAAATTTCTATATCAATGTACGTTATCACTTAATTTTGATAAGGTTTGTTGTTTGTAGGACGATTTTCTAGATTGCTATGGGGACCCAGCCGTGACTGGGAAGGTTGGTACCGACATTGAGGAGAACAAGTGCACGTGGCTGGTGGTACAAGCTCTCCAACGCGTCTCCCAACCTCAGCTGCAGATTCTAAAGGTTGTTTATTATATTTTGCTTACATTAAGCACATATGTATGCAAATTCTTTCTAAAACGTATTCCCATCTTTATACTTGACCAAATCTACCAGAAGACCCACTATGTTGGGCGGTATTAACTTACACATTTCTTACATGTTACTGAAATAAATTGCGGTCAGTTTTCATTCTGGATCGAAAACTTCGAAGCGTTATAAGAAAGGGAAAAGTTATTCCGAATGAGTCAAACTATGTTATATTTAAAAAAAGCAGAAATGTAAATGGAACCAAAACAATGTCGTTGTGGAATGAAACCCAGTCCGGTATCATATCAAAACCGCTGTACTAATTAAAGTAAATATTAACTAAGGGTATGCATGTTCCCTTTAATCAACAGGAAAACTATGGGAAAAAAGACGAAACAGCGACGCAGAAGGTGAAAGCTTTGTACAAGGAATTGAAATTAAGAGAGACATTTTCAAGCTACGAAGAAGAAAGCTATCAAAAAATTCAAAAGTTAATTTCTGAAAAATCTGGTTGTCTACCTGAAAGTTTGTTTTTAGACTTTGCCAAGAAAATTTATAAGCGAAACAAGTGAGTTTTAATTTAGAATATTACTTAATTTCAAAATAACTTTTAAAAAATGTATTGAATAAGAAAAAGAACAACTGAACAGTAAACTAAAGAAGTGCGAATTCCTTGAACTAACAATCTTTTACCTAACTTTGGAATTCACGTATAATTCGTTTTACATTATTTATATTACGAATCACGTGACTTTCTTGTTCAACTTATTTTTCAACTTGTTTTTTAGTTCGTTCTGTTGGTACAGTGGAACTTCGTCCTCAATATACCAGTCTCCTTTTCGGGGATGAAAAAAGTGATAAAGCTTAGGTAGACATAACCTCTCTGCTTCTAACTTTGCATTAAACGCCCTGCAGTTGAAAAGCAAAGTTCCATGTTAGTTGTATTATCATAATTAAGCATTAGGATATTTATTCATTTATTAGTTTATAATTAGTTTGGTATGTACTAAACAATTAGGAGAGCTGGTTGGCCCAGTTGGTAGGATCTCTGCTTTCCGACTACAAGGTTCTCTGTTCTATCTCCGGCTCTGCTGAGATTTAAACATTTGTGTGACTTTTCCGCCAAGCTAACTTAGCTTTCCATGGAAAAAATCACCTTGAAAGTTTTTTTGAAACTTTAATATCAAGAAAATAAATTAGCCGGAAAATGCCTTTTCGGCGGTATTTTACACTTTCCTGGGTAAGTTATGAGTACAAGCGTCTGCTGGAATCTAACCTGCGGTGGGCGCGGTTTGCCGGTCACTATTACCGCGCGAAAGACCAGCTTGCCTCAGATCTGATATTATGAAAGATCAAACCAACCTGCAGGAAGCTCACATTCCCTGACGTCATCAGCAGAGATAGTGATATACCACCTGACGATCTGGGTACAGCCATGGGGGACCGTGACTACTGGCGTTCGGTCGTGCGCTGTCTCTCGGTCACGGGAGCCAGATGAGATGATGCGATGGATTAGTGTCCCGTCCAGAGGAAGTCAAAGACTTCACTCATTACTACAGAAACTGGAGATAAGCCATGGGCCACTGGGCTCGTAAAGGATTTGGCTATTAATCAGTTCTATGTTGAAAATTTTGATCATCGCCGTAGGGAAAGCACAAGCTGGCATTTCGGGCGTTAGTCCTAACTTCCTCAGAGGAATACATTAATTTACCTAGATAAACCCTCCATTTTCTCAA
Organism: Zoanthus solanderi; assembly: GCA_024336925.2. Lineage (NCBI taxonomy): Eukaryota > Metazoa > Cnidaria > Anthozoa > Zoantharia > Zoanthidae > Zoanthus > Zoanthus solanderi. The sequence continues at coordinate 2,532 of JANCMA020559861.1, forward strand.
CATTTTTAGTTGCCTTGTGATGATGAAAGGCTAACGCTCGAAACGTCCGTTTCGTGCTTCTGTTACGATGATGATCAAACTTTTCAACATTGAGTTGACTAAGCAGTGTGCTTCATTTACTTGCCGACGTACTAGAATAATTAGTATTTGTTTTGGTGTTAGCATTAAAGGGGAACTGAACCCTAAAATCAATCTTTTTTAAATAAAATCCTTAAAGGTGTGGAAACTGGGTTTAAAAGGTTTTTTCCTCGTGTCGCGCTGATTTTGCGAGAAATTCGAGTTTAAAACACGTTAGAGGCCACTTTGTACCGGCGGCTCAGAAATAGAGAATCAGCGGAGTAAGAGGAGGTTATGACGTCAGATTTGAGGAAGATCTTTAAAAATGTTCAACATTGAAGCGAGACATCATACACAATTTCAATTTTCTCTTTCACTCTTGACTTCGTACATAAGCTTATGACAGCTATAACAGTACAATCGTTCGTTCGCTTCCCCATAACCTACGTCACACATTACCTTCGTTTACCGCTGACAAGTTAAGCGCCCACGCTCAACGACTCTAGATAGCGTGAAACACGCACATTCAAACTAGAATTTCTTGGAAAATTAGGGCGATGCGAGGAAAAAACTTCGAAATACGGTTTCTACACCTTTCAGGATTTTATTTAAAAAAAGTTTATTTCAGGGTTCAGTTCCCCTTTAAGGGTAGTATTAATATTGTTACTAATGTACCTGTCGAGTAGATCCCAATCTTCTCCTCCCCATCTGTTTTTATAATCTTTGGTATTCATTCCTCCCATTCGATCCCAGTCCGCTTTATAAATGCCAAGCAGACCAAAGCCTTGATTTTCCCATCCACCTATGGAAACGTAAAAAAATCTTAATTGTGATGTAAATCGTGAAAAAAAATTAATTACAAGATGGTTCAGGTTGAATTGATACAGATATCTAAACAGATGCTGAAGATAAATAGCCAGTTACTGTTCATGAGCAGGATACCTAAACTGTGTGACAATAAATCCTGTGCCATAGTTTAAGAACAATTCAGGTGGTGCCACCCACCAAGTGAGCACAGTAACTGAACAACGTTATTAAAGTAAGGAAAACTAATGATAACCTAAAGTGATTGTAATTGTGATGATGATGATGATGATAATTAATCGCTATGTAATGATCATAATAGCACTTGATTTAAAAGTTAAATGAAAACGTTCATTACTATTTTGATGATAATGGTAGTCGTATGATGTTTGTGATGATCCCAGTGATGATGTGTATTTTTGCAATAATAATTTCTTTTATAATAAATGTAATATATATTATGATTATTTAAAACCTCAAAATTTTTTTTCATAAAGCGCTTGGCTTCGCCTCGTGCGTTATTAAAATTTCTCGTTGATTGTGTGGCCATCGTGAGTATGTATTTGTGAACAAACCACGCACACCAGTCTTTAACCCTTTAAATAAGCTATTATAATGATCCTAATAGTTATCTAGTACTAAATTTCTGATTAATTTTGTCTTGATGTTGATTGATCTAGATTACGGATGGTAATCGATGATTATCATCTTCTAAACAAAAAAAAATGCGTTTGTTTCTTCCACCATCTTTCTTGGAAGGTGATAATAGTAAATACCATGTAACTTAAATCCTGCTCTATCAAACCTACCTCTTGGGTACTCAATAGAGCCCTCGCAATGCATTCGTAATACCAATGGAAAGTACGCAGATATCCCCTTTATGGTGTGCTGTTGGGAAAACCGAAAAATTTATTTCCTACCTCGTTCTTGTCTAGTTTCGTGATCTGCGCAAAATATAGGTTAATAAGGTTTGTCAAGTGAGGTGCTAAACAAGAAACACAGAGTACTCAAGGACTGAATGAAGTAAGTCGTGTACAATAACTGGTTTACATATGAAGAGAACTTGCTTCGTACCTTCCTAATGTTATCGATTAGATTTGGTGGCATGGTTAGGTGTAAGTCGGTCAAGAAAACAATGCTATCGGGATCCTGCAGGAAAAAAAATACAAAACAAAAGATGTATTTGGTAATCACATTATTTTGTTACTGTTTTTTCTTACGGAATTACTCGTTAATAGCAGAAACAGGGACTTCCCCTGTATCAAGAGGTTGCATCCATCTCAAGGGTAAGAATCGGCACGAGGGAAGAGAAAGAACGCGCCTTGTGAACTTTGCTTTTAGTCCACATTTAGACTACATTTGCTTACAAATCGCATGCCTGGTTTGCTGCTCCCAAAATAAAATGCAAAACAGTAGCTGTGTAAAAATTTGTGTTATCCTTTATCGAGTTTGCTAAGGTTACCCTTCCTGTCAAAGTAGGAGAAAAATTCCCCCTACCCCTTCCTCTTCCCTCTTCATAAGCCTAATTAACTTGGGGGTGTGGGGATGAAAAAGCTTCGTGTGCCTGAGATCATTTAATTGGGACCAAATTTTAATTCATGACAACATCGTCACAGTCAAAGTGACTGTGTAATCCTCCCCACCCCACTCAAGTGGGGCTCATTCATAACTTTGCGACATGTTAGTAAAACAACAAGAGGCATGCATTGGGACACATCCTGAAAAAGATACTTTAAGAGATTCATTGATCTTCTTTTTATAATACCTGGTGCCCAAACGCCAAACTCGTTGAGGACTTCCATTTTTCTATCAGCGTTAACACAATTGCGGTAATACAGTAATTTACTTCACTTTTAAAAGGTTTGCAAGCTTTGATTTCGATCGTTCGCTGATCACGCACTAAGCTGATGCTTGATACGAAAGTGGCCTGGCTCCTACATTGCGTGCTCTTCAGATCATGTATAAATTTATTCAAAATTAATGAATTACACAATTTGTCTATCATGAAGTCGTAATGAATATACCTTTTAGCACCAATAACGAAATACCTTGATAGTTGCCACTCCTGCGTTATAAGCCGCGGTCTTGAAAAACGCACCACTCATCTGAACCACGGTGTATCTATAGATAGAATAGACCTCGATAAATATTCATATTTCACGCTGAACTGGGATCGTACCAGAGAAAGGTTGGTTAAGGTACAGTACCTGTCCTTCAGCGCACTTTTGGAGAGATAGTTTTCGATATTAAAATCGCTGCTGTTGAAGTCCACAACCACAAGGTGAAAGTTTTTCTCCGGTGTGTTCCTGTAAAGCTGTAAAACAAATTTGGTAATATTAAACCTGAGCGTTAACAAAAGATCTAACCAGCTACCTGGTTAGTCGATGTTTCATATCCTTAAGTTTACGTGGTCCTTGTAGGTACCTGGTTAACCGATGTTACAAGGTTTAGTTGCAGTACCTAGTTAATCGATGTTGCAAGGTCTTTTATCTACCTGAGTCAATCATTGTTGCAAGTCCTTGTAGCTACCTATAGTCCGTCGATGTTATAAGGCCCCTTGTAGTTACATGGTTAGTCGATGTTACAAGGCCTTGTATCTAACTACTCAATCGATGTTACAAGGTCTTGTAGCTACCTGATAAGTCGATGTTACAAGGCCTTGTAGCTACATGGTTAGTCGATGTTACAAGGCTTTGTAGCTACCTGGTAAGTCGTTGTTACAAGGCCTTGTATGTAACTAGTCAGTAGATGTTACAAGGTCCATTGTATACGTAGCTATCTGATAAGTCGATGTTACAAGGCCTTAAAGCTACCAGGCAAGTCGATGTAACAAGGGCTTGTAGCAACCTGTTTTTCCTCTATGTCAGCGTGTAACAGATGAAGATGTAAGATGTTCTTTTTTATACGTTTTACCCTCCATCTTAAACTGAAATTGCTGTAGATCTCTAGCAGCAGAGTGGGTAAGACCGGAACTTAGTTATTTGAAAAGGTACTGAAACGAAGGATTTGGAAATACGTTGTAGATTTCAGGAATTTATCCCGGGATAAAAACAGTGGACAAGCATAGCAATAAAAATTGCTTTTTTAAACAAAGTTTTAACACTTACGCTACAAAGCTCGTCTATAAGGAACTTTATCCACCGTCCCATGTTCTTCACTGAAATGAAAACAAGAAAGACTCTTAATATCGTCATCGGATACCACTGCAAATGTGCTGAAAATAATTTCTATGGAGCGACCCCAATTTTCTGAAATTCAGAGAGATAACTATCTAGACGAAGCTTTGTTGTGTTAATGAATGAAGTAATTGATTTCATTGTTTATACCCAAAAGGCCAGTTTTAGTACTTATAAATAGCCCTGCACCCTTCCATTTCACAGAGAACGGATCCAATGGGCTGGTGAAATAACTTGTTTTAAATAAAAACTAAAGTAATTCAAACTTTTAAGAAACATGAACTAATATGTGTTTCGATGGTACCAAACCTAAATCGTGTTTCACAATTTTGTAAAACAAGTTTTCTAAATCATTCTAGTAGGTAGGGTATATTTATTTAGAAACAATGCTTAACTAGACAAATAAATAAATAAATAATTAAATAAATACATATATAAATAGATTTATAAATATACAAATAAATAAAGACCTGTGACAACGAAGTGGACTTTAACATCTTTTCTCCACTTCAACCCCCGTGGGTAACAAAGACGTCCAGTCACATCTGTTTTGTTGAGTGCAATGAATTCTTTCTTGAACTTGTAAACGTATTCTGACAACCTGACGGGCCGTGCTGTTATGGATCCACAGCAACAAAAGAAATGCGGAAAAAATTGTGAGGCGATCACAAAGTTAGTGATTGTTTTCGTTTCAAATTTACTCTGGATATATTTTGCCCTAAAAAAGTACTCGAGTTGCGTAAGCGAATGCATAGATCGTGCTAAGCACTACGCTTCTTAGAATAAAAAGAAGCTTATGCTACCACAGGCAACCCAAGCTTAGTATTAGTTCATCGCCTTTACAATTATAGTGATTTGTATGAAGTATGAGGTAAATAACGCTTTCGAGATTATTATACTTCTAGTTTGAGCAAAAGTAAAAAATAAAGCTTGTTTACCTCAGTTGTTTTCTCATTTTGTCTCGCTTCTACATTGAAGGACAATAAGAAGTCATTTAGGGGTGATTGGAAAATCGGTGGTTCTCAAGAAAGAGAAAAAGGCTGGCGGGCCGTGAGATGATGATACATAACACAAAAAGCTCGATAAACTCTCTCCTAACTTCTGGATCGCCACTAATTCACGCCTGCCCATAGATTAATAAATACTCTCTAACTGGGAACTTTCATCTGGGCTCCAACCATCTAAGCTCGAAGGACAGGAAAGCTCGTTTTCTCGTCGAAAGAGAGCGAACTGAATATCTTGATGACCGTTCACGCCACGTCCTGGCTACCAACGGTTGTGCTTCTGGGCTTTGTAACCGCACGATTATTACAAAAATAAAACATACCCGGGGAGGCACAGTTCCTGTTTAAGAACATATGTATATTTTGGCAATTTATACAAGCCAATCTAATTTGTTTGTACCTTTACTTTACATTTATGATTTGGTTATGATTTTATATATAGATTTTTTGATTCAGTGCCACTAATTAACTCACCAACTCGATAAGGTATCTGGCTCCTCTAGTTTGATCTGCTTTTCGCTCAACATTTATGATTTGGTTGAAAATCAGTTTTTCACTAGAAAGTAAACAGTATAGATTGTAGATGACGTATAATAATACTAAATTTAGACTGAATAATTATATAAGGTGGTGGAATATCAGTAAAGAGTAAGAAGGTGATGGTAGTGATGATGATTAGGTTGATGATAGTGATTATGATGATAAAAAGATGATAATGATTATAGCAACAAATAAGCCAGATTTATATCGGGCATTTTTTCATATAAATAGATATCTGAACAGACATAACTAGAATGCTGCTGAAAATAGATAGCTAAACAGTTACTGTGCATCAGCAGGATACCTAAATTGCATGCAATTCTACAATTGATTTCGTCCCCATTAAATCCTGTTGAAGAACAATTCAGGTGGAGCCACCCAACAAGTGAGCACAGTAACTCAAATGCTTTTTACAAGCACTTACAAAGTCAACCACACATTTGATCGTCCGCTACAACGGCTAACGTATATTTCCGTACAAAGAATGGTCTCAGTAGAATAGCAGACCACACAAAATCTAGATCACTATCCTACTGTTTTCGATAGATGTATCGGGGTTGTTTTAATTACCCCGCAAGAGCGTCAAGAAACTTTGCCTACGCCTACGATTTAACCTCCTCATCTAAGAAGAGGCGAAGGTCTAACCATTTGTTATATGTTATAGCAAAGGCAGCATTTTCTCAATTATTTCAAGACCCTGAGTGTTGGCCGGGAATCGAATCCGAGCCTCCCGCACGATAGACTGCTGCCAACTAGGCTAACCAGGCAGCGGTTAGTGAAATCGGTAATGATAGTGATAGTAAATTAAAGTAACGATAGCTCGGTGATCGCAATAATGGGAACGTAAAAAATTATCATTACATCTTGAATGTCATGATTATTAAAAGCTGCGTTGGTGTTTCTTAAGAAACGGTTGAAAAACTTTTTAACTTTTTATTCGTTGAAAAAAGGAAAAAAAACAATCAAATCTTGTGCAACTTCTAATTGAAAGTGCCCGAAACCTTTATTTTTGTACTTCTTTAGTTTACCAAAAATTTCATATTTTTAAAAAGACATCTCGGAAATTATTTTGGTTTTGAACAAAACGCGAATTCTTTACGAATTTTTATAATCAATAAAACTACGTCAAGTATGGATAGCACAAAAGGGCTAGTATAGCTAACGATAATGGGCAATATGCATGGCCACGTTGTTAGCAGGCTTTACCCCTTAAATCTACCATAAACAATGTTGAGCCTGATTGCTAGCAGCCATGCATGGAACTTTGTTTCGGCCTTTTTTAGGCCTCATCAGCACGGCATAGCTAACAAACAGGCTCAGGTTCCCAAAAAGAACATAAGATGTAGCTATAGTCAAAGCACAACGTTTGTAACTCCAAAAGTTCTTACCCAACTATATTATTCTCTCATCTATCCCCATCTAATCTATGGTATCACTATATGGGGTATTACATATAACATTAACAGTACGCTAAAACCATTGTTACTTCTACAAAAAAAGCTCTTCGTATAATTACTTACTCCAATTTTTGATGAACAAACAACTCCACTGTTTAAACAACTTGGTATCTTGAAATTACATGACTTAACAGCTCTTCACAATGCCTTACTAATGAACAATTTTCACACAAAAAACCTTCCAGCTGCCTCTGATGATTTTTTGTTTGTTTGTTTTAGTTAAAAAAAGACATAACTATAATACTAGACATGCCTCCAGCGATTCATGTTGTATCCCTAAAATTAGGACTAATTATGGGAAATTCTCGCTTCGCTACCAAGGACCATAAGTCTGGAACAACATAAACATTTCGATTAAAAGTTCATCTTTATCAGTTTTTAAAGCAAAATTCACTGCTAACGCTATTAATCTGTATAAAAGTAAAATTCAAAAATGTATAATTATGTATTCTTTATTGCTGCGGAACGAGCGAAGCGAGTGAGCAGCAACATAATCAGGATTTAAGAGAAAAATATAGGCTACGAAAA
>JANCMA020559969.1:0-10096 GCA_024336925.2 Zoanthus solanderi
ACATCTAGTTCATCTTTGTTCACAGCCGCCTACTTTTCTGGAGTAACCGTTTACTTCAAAATATTCTGAAAGCCCTGGGGCCCCCTTTGGTATGTATATTCATATGCATAGGTATGGAATTTGTATGGCAAGTGAATATATAAATCTGTGATACGGGCTAGATATGGATAACTACACATGGAGTTCATATGGGCTAGAATAATAATTTTTATATCATTATTGGGATTCATTTGAAATTTGGCCAAATACAATAACATATGAATCCCATATGAACTTACCATGGTCTTTTTGTATATGGGATTCATATGGATGAACTTGTACCAAACTGTTTCCATACTTGTTCCACATAACTCCCATATGTAAACCCATATGATGCCCATATATGGGGCATATATGGCCCATGTGGTACTGTTTGGTGAGGGGATTAACAAGTTTTTTCCTAGTAAATTTTGAATAGTATTTTATTATGAGAACTATTATAATCTTTCCCTTAGAGAAGCTATTGCTGCTGTCCAAGGTTTCCTTTCTTGTTTTTAAAAGGAGAATAATAAGGATTATAGTGTGTCAAGCAGGGTTAGTAATTGATTGTTGATTAAATGAATGAATGATTATGTCAGCATTTATTTTGCCACCATCTTGTTGCGTCAGTTTTGAGTGATTTATGTGGCAATTTCGAAGTTAACAAACTACTTTTTTAATTAAAAAGTAAAACATTTTCTCCATGCCTTCATAGCCTAGTGAAAACCTAGGTGAGCATTAGGAAGAATTCCAGAGCAGATCAGAGGGCTTTCACCTGTTAACTTGAGAATTCTCATAAACTTTGCCAAGGTTTTCACTAGGCAATGAAGACACGGAGAACATGTTTTATTTCTTTTAATTATTATTTTTTGACTTAACTAAGAGAAAGACAATATATGAAGCACATGGTTTTGTATTTCTTTCATACTGCTCGCACACATTATTTTCGTGCTTGATAGTGCTATAAAAACACACTTATTGACCAATCAAAACACACATACTATCCAAATTATTTTATGATTTGCAGTACAAATCGAAGCCTTGATGACCAGTTTCTGTGGGACTGCTGGTATATTGATGCATTGTGTCGCGAAGAAGACCTTAGTGAAGTTTTCAAGTCTAGAGTGCAGCTTTTCCCAGCTGATATGGCAAGACATTTTCCAAAGGATCAGCTGAGCAGGTCATTTTTTATAACTTTCTCATTTGGTCTGCTTTATGTAATATCAAAATAAAGTACGGTCATACTAAGTCTTATAAATGTTTGAAATAAAATCAAGGTAACTATGCAGAATGATCTGCAATTGTAGGTACTGTAATTAATTTATTCAGACTGCATATTGGTTGTTTTTAAAAACATACTGTATCATCATTCACATTTTAAATATATATTATTTTCCATGCTTACATGGGTTAGATGGGTTTCTTAATGGCTGTTTTCCACTCAGTTTGATTTTGTGCCAAATCACAATCAATCTTCAGAGATCTTAAATCACTATCCTAATCCATGACTTGGTACCAAGTCTTTTGAGTTCTACCCTTTCTTTGTTGCTCCTTAACATATATCTCTGCATTTCTTCTCCAATCTATCATCACTGCATCTCTCTACATGGCCAAACCATCTCAATCTGCCCCTTCTAATGCAGTTCCTAATACTGTGTGTACCTATATTATGTGTAGTTAAATCAAGAACAATAATGGATGAGTATTGTTGTGTCTTCTTGGCTATAATTTTATAATATTCTTATTAATAGTCAGTAGTTGGATCTTAACACTTGAAAAAGTATAAGAATATTTCCAGTGTTATTTTAATATACAGTCATTCAGTGGCAGATATCAAGCACTTGATATCAGTGGCCCAGCAGCTTGCAAATGAACTGGATTCACAAACTAAGCAACTTGAGGAACTCAAAGAAAAGGTAGATAAATTTGTTTCATGACTTTTTTAGTGATTTTGATTTAAACACTTGCAAATAAAAAAATAATTTAAAAATATTTATAGCAAATGGCAATGCCAAGGTCCAAAACTTAAAAACCCATATTATCTGATACAAATGAAAACGATGTGTGGGTAGACAGTAAAAGGTTATTGTTCATTTTTGTGGCTGCTGCATCAATAGGTATTAGCCCCTATGTGATTGCTCAGATAAGTGAGTCCGTAACACCTTAGCTGGAAGCTAAGGAAGATCCAAATACCACAGGCATTCTGCAGAACTCTGAAGGGAAGATCCAAATACCACAGGTTGTCTGCAAAACTCGGAAGGGAAAATCCAAATACCACAGGTTGTCTGCAAAACTCTGAAGAGAAGATCCAAATACTAGAGGTAGTCTGAAAAACTCTGGAGAAGATCCAAATACCACAGGTAGTCTGCAAAACTCTGAAGGGAAGACCCAAATACCAGAGGCATTCTGCAAAACTCTGAAGGGAAGATCCAAATACCACAGGTAGTCTGCAAAATTCTTAAGGGAAGATCCAAATACCAAAGGTAGTCTGCAAAACCCTAAAACAATGTTTGAATTTACAATGGTTAAAATTCAATAGAAGGCACTATCAAAACGTTCTGAAATACATGTAGATTCACATGTTTTACATAACTATAGATTTACTATAAATTTCTTGACATTTCCTGTATCCTTGCTGTAACCACAAACACTTGCGACCTTCCTTTTTATCATCTGTCTAGACTATGCTCAGAGAAAAGCCCTAGATAAGAACTCGCAGGTTGTTTTCACTCTCGGAACGAAAAAGCAGACGCTATCCAGCTGAGACAATCACTGATGCTGACTATGCTGACGACCTAATGTTCAGTACCGTAAATGATCTAACAAACGCCCCCTATCAAATAAACGCCTCGTATCTAATAAAAGCCTCCTCCTAAAGGTAAGTTTGTATTAGACGCCTATCTCTAATAAACGCCCCGTATCTAATAGACGCCCACCTCCCCAAATCGCCATAAGGCTTAACCCTTCGACTACTGAAGGCCACGCGCACAGTCTCTTTCCAACATGGTTGACCAGGATGACGATGAAGACATTGTCATTGATTTTTATAAATGACACAGCGTTGTTTATACATTACAGTAATTAGGGGGGTGTCGATGGCCTCAGAAACTACATACTGAACTATATATAACTTATAGGTTATACATACTGTATACAAACCACACGTCTAAGTTTTGTTTTGTTTTGTTTTACAATAAATTCATAGAAATGAAATAAACGCCTCTCTCTATTAAACGCCCCCCCGTAGAACCGCTAAAATTTGTTAAACGCTCCGGGCGTTTATTAGATCATTTACGGTATTAGTTGACAACCTAAATGATGCAACAACACTCCTTCACAGCATGGAAAATGTAGCAAAGGAGATTGGAGTCAGTACGTCAATGCAAGTAAAACAGAAAATTTTGCTGTGCTTGAATCAAGACGCTTCAACAGGCATGAAAAATTTAAACGGGGAAATCATCAAGCAAGTAGACGACTTAATTAATAATTTGGTAGCTATATTGTCTCCACTGAGAACAATCTCAACGTCAGACTTGGAGAGACCAACGAAATGAGCAAAATCTGGAAATCAAACCTGCCAGACAACCTGAAAAAATAACTTCTTCAGAGCTGCCGTAGAGTCTCATTTTATATGGCTCTATAACCTGGACACTAACAACCTAATTGGAAAAGAGGTTAGATGGGTCTTACACACGATTGCATTGTGCCACATTAAACAAATCCTGGAAAGAGCATCCAATAAAGAAATACCTGTATGGCAACATACCTTCCATCAGTAACTTAATACACCAACAAAGACTGAGGTTTATTGGACACTGTTGGCAAAACAAAGAAGAACTAGCTGGAGATGTTCTACTCTGGATACCATCTCATAGAAAAAGAACATAAGGTCGACCAAAGAAGATTTACATTGAACTACTAATCAAAGACGCAGTTTGCCGATTGAATGAGCTTCCAAATGTAATGAGAAAGAGATATGGCTGGAGGCAGCATGTCATGGAATGCCGAGCTAGCTTGACATGGTTCTTTCACGAGTGAAATCTTTTTTCCACTCGAAGATAAACTTCATATGTTCGCGCCACTGTGTAACATCCTCTATATCAGGGCTCGAAATTGCGACCAATACAGTCGCCAATGCGACTAAAACTTTGAACTTGGCGACTAAAAATGCAACTTTAGTCGCCACTTTGGCGACTATGATCCTTTGATATGTAAAAGCTTATAGGTTAGAAACAATGTTCAAAGTCTTTTTTCTGCGTTTCTGCAAAAGGAATTCAAAATTAATTCTCGCATAAAACAATCTCAGTCATTTATTATCAGTGTTCAACTACTATATGTCTTTGCAACTGGCTCTTCCTCTCTCCATGGATTCCTGGCATCTGTTATCCCCTGTGAATACAACTGTTGATTGTTTTATCAATTTCTTTAAAAAACTATTAAACAAACGAACAAAACAAGCAAAAAATTCTGGAATGCAGGCTTTGGTCCAAATTTTTCGTGCAAAGATACGTTCTAACTGAAATCAGCGTAATTCAACCAGCGGATTTACATTGAGAAGAGGAGGTCTGGTACTAAATGGCTATTCGCCATGTTCGTTGCCTTCGCATCGTACGATTTCTGACATGCGGTGTGAAAGATTTGGTTGTTCCTGGCTTAATCAAACCTGAAATGTTCTTATTACTTTATTAGCTTGCTGATTAACGTAAGATTGTCATGCAGAAGTCTTCCGGAATTTTTTCCTTCATGTTTTCATGTCAGTTAAGTCATTCAAGTATTTCGGTCTGTCCCACAACTGCAGCCACAATCTACCAGAAGCCGAACAGCAATGTTAATTAAATGAGGCTCTTATCTGAGTTTCTGTACTTGTATTATCTGGCGACTGCATTTTCGCATTTGGCGACCTTTTTTTCTTTGATAGTCGCCAAAAGGCAACTTGGAATTTTATTTAATTTCGAGCCATGCCAGTCAGTCTTAAATCCTTAGAAACCACGTCCAGCAGCATTTTCAGACTCCAGCTTTTTTATTTAAAAAAATTCACAAGTATTTCAACTAATTTCCTCTTCCTTATCACTATAATTTAATACTTGATTACCCAATGGGAAATATAATCTCTCTGGCACTTCAAATTCACAGGAAGATATTTCAAAATCTAAATTCTACGGGTACCAGTGTCAGATGGTACTTGCAGGGAGACTAACCTGTTGTAACTTTAATTTCAGATCCTCAATCTCTTTGGCAAACTGGGGGTCAATATTCTTCATAGGATGTAATCTGCTCTTTTCTCTTCCCATGAGAAATCTGTTGATAAAACACAGTTTCAAACCATTTTCTAATAGATTGAAGTAACTGATGAAATATTTTGGGAGTCTGACTGGTGGATTTGGAAGTCTAGATGGTGAATTGGCGAGTCTTGATGGTGGATTGGGGAGTTTGGATGGTAGACTGGGGAGTCTGGACAATGGATTGGGGAGTTTGGATAATGTTTGGGGAGTCTTGATGGTGGATTTGGAAGTCTGGATGGTGGATTGGGGAGTCTTGATGGTGGATTGGGGAGATTGGATGGTGGTTGGAGTGTCTAGATGGTGGATTAAGGAATCTGAAAGATGAACTGGTTAGAGCTCAAGGCTAGATAGAGTGTATTTAAAAGTTCAGAAGGCAAAACACAATAGTTATGATAAATGACAGATATGCAAGAGATGCCCACTGTCTGGGATAGAAAAACTTAACAAACAAAAACTACAAATTTAACACTAATCCATCACAGGTTAGCTCCCAGCAGACGCTGGTACTCATTTACCAACCCCGGAGGATGGAAAGCTGAGTTAGCTTAGGCAGATAAGAAGGTAATACAAATATTCAAATCAAGAAAAGTAGCTCCATTTTACGTGTGGCCAAACGATGGTCGTGGCATACAAAACTATTCCTATGACTAAACCAACATGGCAAATAAAAGTAAAACAAAGTCAAAAAGGAATTATTGAGTGCTGATGGACCAGATTAGACTAACTGTCCAATTCATCAACTCTGCGCAAGGGTAGGTAAGAAAAGCAAGTCAAACAAATTGCTGGAGCAATTTCTTACATCATTATCCATAAATTTGTTCCCAGTCTCCAAACAAACTGTTTTCCAATGTTTCCCTCACTTTAAACATTAAAAAGTCAAATTTCTCTCTCTGTAACATCATTCGGTTTGGAATATTTCAAAAAGTTGGCATATAATGAGCACTACATTTTTGCACTAAAAATATTTCATAGGCACTTCAACAAAACAACAGAACTGGTCTGAATTTAAACAATTTACCTGACGGTACCACTTGTATGTTTTAATGTTTGTGCAGCAAACTGCTGAGTGACACCCACAAGTGAGACACTGTCAACTTCAATAATCTGGTCATTAACTTGAATTCTTTAAAGAAAAAATATATTCAGATAACAATTACCATAAGTGGCTATAAACTTTATAGTATCATTTGAATGGACAAGTATTAAACAACCCATCTTTTTGTTGCATACATTCTAATTAGCGTATGTTACTGTTATGAAAACGAATGTTTCCAAGGCATTTGATTATTCAAAATAGTGCAGAAATTACAGACTGAAGTAAAACAAAAATGAGTACCACAGGAATCCCAAGTGAGTAGCACAAGAATCCTAAGATTATATGTTATGTTCTCCTACCTAACATTAACCACAACAAGGTAAACAATAATTATAGAAAACTCTGTACAGACGTTTTCTGTTTTAGTCCAAGTAAAGTTCTGGACTCTAGGTAATTTCAGGTATGTGGTCTAGTCCATCGATAATCTACAACTTAACTCAACTTCCAAATCAAACACAATCACTTAAATAAAATTTCTTTTAAAATTACTTTATTCAAGGCAAACTGATGTTTTAAAACAACAAATAAATTACACATTTTACAATTAATTATAATCAAATTTAATAAATTTATTTTTAAGACTGAAACAAACAATTTTTTTACTTTTAAGATCATATTAAGACCTTAAAAACTCAAAATCAAAAATAAGACTTTTTAAGGACCTGCAGGTGCCCTGACAACACCTAAACACAACCACAACCAAATTCAGAGGCCTGAAAACTGAAAAAGATTTTTCCAGGTGACAGTCTTTCAAGCACTTTGAAGCCTTGAACAGAAAGGATAGTTGACATTGCTTAATTGGGACTCACTGTGAGAAGCCAAAATACACTGACTAACCAGCTGTCCTAAAAAAGCTATGTCAAAGTGGTCACTGGTAAAGTACGGTGGAAAATGCAAATAGTAAACAGTGACTGGAAACACACATTCAAATGATAGCTAATAAACATGTCTTGAATGCTTTAATGTACATGAATAAAGTCAAAATTATTTAAAAAATGGTATCAAGTACACTGTACCTTGAGTATGAGCTAGTATGAGTGCTGAATTCTTCACCCAAGCCTACACAATGCTTTTATTGTTATGGCCATAAAATAAACAATGTAATTTCTTTCAATTCCTTTTAACTGTCTGTACTAAGGCTACATGAGACTCCCTAATCACTGTGAGTTAATCACATGTTCTAATGACCAGATAAAAACATGGACAGGGACACAATTAATAGATTTGCAGACTGGGTTTTCAGTGCAAACAAAGCACTTGTTACTGGGTCACCTGTGGCAAACCAGTCTTAAAATCTGGTTGGTTTTTCTTTTAGCCATAAATTAGTAAGAAATTGGAATTCTTGTGCAAAGTTTACAAAATATAGATTTGCAAACTGATTGGCTCAAAACACACTATGGCAACGAGTCCAAGGAATTCAGTTGAAAATCAAATCTGTCATTAGGGTACATTGCAGTATTTCTCAGCCGATATCCGTAAATCTAGTTTTGAAGGTCAGGAAAAAACAAAGATTATACTCTAATCTGTAAAGTCTGCTTCACACTAGCGACATAAGCAAAAGCGCAATCACAAGAGCAAGGACCTTCACACTAGAACACAAGTGATAAAAGTAAATTCGGTACACATGCCCCATATTCCTTTACATACAACATGGGCTACAGATGCTTCTACTTTTCCTCATCCCTCAAAACTAGTACAGAAAAAAAAAGAACGAACAACGTGGGTGAGGGCCCTATTAACAGGTTTATTATACAATATGTAGATATTTGATTTCTACATTCTTGCTAACATTTCAATTAAATGATCATCCTGATTATAAAAATCCTGATAGAGTGGCGTCAACTATAACTTTAAGTTTCCCAGGTGGTGAACAGATTCTGTAATTAACTAGTATGCAGAACTTTGTTAATCATACCTTCCATCTTTCTCTGCAGCTCCATTTTCAGTCAGTGACTTTACAAATATGCCAAGCTTTTCCACACCAGTGTCTGTACCAACACCTAGTCCAATGATACTCAAACCAAGGCCCCTGTTATCTATTAGACAAAATATGGGGTCATTTTATTGCACTATGAATGAAAAGCACAAGAGAAGGGAGATAGCCAAGGACAGATATAGGGCATTAGGCACTGTGATTAGGTTGATCACCAGGCTGTTACTAAGACCGAGGGGTTCTTCCAACCTTACCCAACTGAAATGACTACTGAACGGATTTATCTTTGGTTTGCCTCTTACCAGTTGGGATTTCTAACTGGGATAGAGGAGGATTTGAACATGACACTGAAAAGCCCCTTTCGAGGAATTATCATTAAGTATTTACATAAATGTGTATGAATAGGAATGTGGGCTTACCATATTTCCTACTGTAAATGGAGACTCGGGGCTTAAATCATTTCTCATTAATCTTTTTAAATGCTGCACAAAAACAGCATGTATGATTCAGCATTCCAGTTAATTTTTTCAAGTGGGGGCCATGTAGACCATCTGAGGGGTCACCCAAATTTTTTTATACTGTTTAACTAATATTTTTTTACATTTCTCTGGTGGGTCAGGAAGCCTTCTTCATTGAGTCATTGATCCAAGACCTGTCTTTTACCTGAAACACTGATGATCAGAAATGACTAGATTGTCACTACAGTTTAACGTGAGCACTTGTTATGATATGTATCAAAATTGCCACGTAATCCTTAAAATAAAATAGACAAAAAATAAACTGAAATTTAGTGCTTGAAATGAGCCATTTTGTTTGCTGTTTACCCTGGCTATCTTAACTTTTGTTATGACAATTGTCCTTCAACAGACTTACTTGACAGCCATGTTAGTCAAGGTTAGTTTATTCATCTCAAATCTAGGTCACAGGTACATATACATGCCAACCCCAAAACTTTGAAAAGAGGGAGACAACTTTTATTTAAGTTGTTCTGGTTGGTTCTCACAACTTTTCAATTTGACAGTGCGATGGGAAATCCATGACGGGATACAAGGATGACAGCTGACAGCACGTGCACTACAGAGATTGCCTACAACAGTCTGTTCGATGCTTGATCTTTGTTTTGCAAGGGTGGCGTATTAACCCTTTTAAGTTTTCTAATATTATGACCCTTGATAGTGTTATAAGTCCTTAAGTATTAAATAAGTATTTAATATTAGTGGACATGAAAAGCGGGAGGTTTAAGTACCAAAGCGGGAGAATGGGAGACAAGGCAAAAAAGCATAAGCATCTATAGATGCAGATAGAGATGTATATACAGAGAAACATGGCAATTAAAATATGATAATTTAATCAGTGAAAAATATTGTCCTAAGCCTTAAGTTATGATCAATTTGAGCCACCTTAATTTTTTAATGAGTAACATAAACCAAGCCAGTTTTGTTTAGGTCAGGCAGCTTTCTATCAATCTTGATCTGGGTTTATCCCCGTAAACGGGGGTGGCCAGATTTACCCAACTCTAATAGCAATTTCTCCAACTCCCACTCTCCATCTCGCTCACTTCATGGCATCCTTTTTCTCCAAACCAACACTCTTGTTCTTCTTCTCCACTTGTGTCTTCCACGTCTTCTTTAGTCGTTCTCACTTCCTCTTGCCCATCACTTCAAACTACAACACTTTTCTCAAATCAAGCCCATCATCCCTCCTTAACACATGCCCGTACCATCTCACTCTATTCGCCTTTGCCATCTGAACCACTGTTTCCTTCAA
>JANCMA020560070.1:0-10096 GCA_024336925.2 Zoanthus solanderi
GGCTCAATCATCATAAAAACTCTTTTTCCATCGTTGGAACTAAAATTTGGAACAGCATTCCCGAAAGCTATCGAAGAATACCAAGGCATATATTCAAAAAGAAAATTCAAGCATTACTATTTGTAACTTTAGAAACTCTGGACAGTTATGCTGACACCAGCACTCTTATTTCTGAAATAAAAAAGACATCTTAATTATAATTCAATCATTAATTATAATATTTTTCTTCACTTTTCATTACTTTTTACTCTTCTGACAAATAATGTATTCAAAATTGACTTTTTTTAACGCCTTCAATTAGTAATTCGTGTATGTATGTCCTTAACATCCTGCCTAGATTAGCTCGCTATTTGCAGGCGGTGTTCATTTTAAGTAACTTTTTGGAAAACTTAATAAACTTGAAACTTGAGACTTGAATCTTGAAACTAACCATCTGTGCTAAAAGCTAAGCTTTGTCTTGAACCGAACTATGGAGCCAAATTTATTGGAACCACATTAAAATTGTGTCATTATCATACATGCATGCATACGTAGACACATACATTGAAATATCAAAAACACACACATACAAACATAAATACAGTTTACATAGCTAATTTTACAATTAAAGAATGAAAACAACTACAACTGATTTCCATGTCTGCCGTCTGGTATGCCTATAGCCCAGCCCTAAAATTGGTAATTTCTAATCCCCCTCAATTTTATTGTGACTTTAATCCCAGTAACTGCTCCACTGTAGATGAATGGACAACGCAAGACGCAGAACTCTCACAAGTCTCTTGAAAGGGTTCCAAAGTAGAAAGGTTCCCAGATTAAAGCCAAACTCAGTTTCACAAAATTCGAAGCACTTACATAAGCTTTGTCATCCGGAGGTGTTGATTCTAAATTCTGTCGCAGTGCTTCAAGTTCATCTTCCTTTTGTCTAATATTATCTCCAACTTCGTTCATCTTATTTTCAAGATCAGCAGCAAGTTTCTCTAGATCTCTTATCTATTGTAGAATGAAAAGCAGAAGAAATATCGGTGTAAATGTTAGTTTCTAAATTAATTGTTTTTTCAAAAAAATTGGTTTCAAAATGTTTTTTCTCAGTGACCTTTTCAATACTTTAAGCTAAACTCTCCAACAGAATTTATTTTGAAACCATCCTGAAAACATAAAAGTATTAAGATAATTATTCCTATAATTTAAAAAGCATATGCGATGAAATGAAAGATTTAAAAAAAATTGTAAAAATTAAATTAAATTAAAAAGTGTTTTACTCACGAATTTCATTTTAAGATCAATGGTGTCGAGGAGTTTCTTTTCTTTGTCCCCAAGATGTTTCCCCTGAAGTTAAAAATGAAAGTCTTAAACTTAAATATATTTTTTTCGTGGCTCTGTTTTAGACAAGTATAGTTATATTGTTACATAGGAAATGTTTAGTTTATTCTATGTTACCTTGACAGCGGCATGCTGAGATAAAGGAAGAAGGAAGAAGATTCTTAGGAAGGGTTATACTAATACCAATTATTTATTATTACTTATCACAACAAATCATAAACAAACATAGAAAGATTAATTATTCTACAGAAACGAGTAACTAGAATATAAGAAAATTTACCAATGTTTATCACTTCCAACCAAAGAAAAACAAAATTCAATATTCAAAAGTTTTAAAATCAATCTTATGAAATACCTCAATAAGCTTGTAGACGGCACACACTCGATTAACATAACAGTGCAGCATATTATAGTACACCTTTTATTCATTTCTAGCTACACAATCTTTGTATTCATACTAAATGCATTTCATACTTGTTGCTTTAATCATTTACAAACATGGAAGCAGTTTGGAAGATTATAGGCCCAGTGGTTTCTTTTCAAACTGCCTTGCTATTATACTATTTACAGACCTTAATTTGCTTATCAAACGAAACCTTGTTAATTGAGTTATAATACTTTACTTCAGTAACACTCCAAGATAATGGAAAATTTAGGACGTGATTATTAATCAACTGTCAATGTGCAACTGTGTATCAAAATAGAAAGTACTAAAAAATACTGAAGTTCTTCACAAACATTTATCGAGAGTAGAAATTTAGAGCTCATTGCAAAAATATATGGCTGAACCAGTGCATCTCTGTCAAATGAGTGTCTCTACAATCCTGTGAACAACATCCACCAATTCCTCCTTTAAAAAAAAACAGTAGTTACCTGATTCTGGATGGCCTGTTGAACTCTCTCCAACTGATCCGATGCATCTCTCAGCTGTTGATCCGTTACGAACAGTTCCTCTTTCAAAGCAGCAAGGTGCTCCTCCGCTATCACATTGTTTAGTTTGGATAAAATAGGGTTAAACTTTACTACCTGTATCATTTAATGTCTTTTATCAAATCCATTATAGCTTATAATTGTTATTATTAATTTGTATTAATTTTCATTAAATAATAAGAACATAATGAAAATAGTCCTGGCCTAAATTAACTTTAGTTTATGAAAATAATCAACACTTGATAAAAAAAGGCACAAAGGTGTAAATAGGAGATTTTGAAATGTTAAACACCAGCATCAGTTGTGAAGTTTTAAGTAATCTCTTGTTATCGCTGTCATGAAATAACTTGCTCTGAAAAAAACTCTCGAGACTTTAGCTCCTTAACTTTAATTGGCTCAATCTCAATAAGACAAGCCAGCAGTAACAATTCATTCAGTTATAACCCCAAAAATAGCTATACAACACATTTTGAACATGAAAACAAATTATTAAATGTAGAATAACAAAACAAACCCCCATAATTTCTTGATAAGTTAATGAGGTATCGTTTTGCTTATATTTTTAACAACCCATAAACTCTTTAAACACCATCAACCTGTATATATTATGTTAAGGTTAGTAACAAATCCAGTACTATAGCATATTAACAGGAAAAATCTGTAACTCAACAATCCCTCTCAACGTAACCTCCATTCTTTTTTTTTTTCTTCCGTCAATGTTCCGTATTCTGCACCACCCTCTGCACTCCAATAACCACAGAGCTCATCAAACAATAGGATACTTTAAATTTAAAAAGGTCTCATATGCAAACTCTTCCCTAACCACCCATTACTCCTCAATATTTACATAGCTTCCTCGACTAATTATTGATAATCATCCTCTACGTCTCAATTCGTCCCTTCTCCAGTTTTCCTAGAAATTCTTTTTACATCAACCCTAGCTTTCAACCCTCGTACATCCCTCAACGTAGACAATACTAATGTTCTACTTCTTAATGTTTTCCTATTCTTCCTCCTCCTTCCCTCCACCAGTTCTCATACAGACTCTTTCGCTGGACACAACCCACGTTCTACTTCTTGATGCTTCCATTCTCAAGCCTGATAGACTGATACTCCTTCTAAAAAACCGAGTGTATTCTTCAATCACTGTATACAATGCTCTTAGCCTATGTACATGACTTAAGTGTAATAAATACCTTAACCTACATGTTTTGAGTAATTATTACCCAAACCGCGGTACTCACAATCACGTATTGCTTGTTCTTTGCCTTGCAATTCAAACATAATGGCCTCTCCAAGTTCCTGCTGAGGCATCCTGGTCCTTTTACCAGAAAGGCCACTGCGATGAAACTCACCGGGAGAGAACTGGGCCTTTTGTTCTGGGCTTTGCAGAAATGCATCCCAGGCGAACTCATTTGGTTTGAAACCCGCCTTACCAATGTACGGACTCTCGTCGTTTTTTTCAACGTCTTGGAACTAATCAAGACAAATAATATTTGACCTTAAATCCACCTAAATAAGATGCTACTCGTCAAACGCTATGTTTAAATCAAAACAAAAATGTTTATTACTATTACTTTTTCTATTTTATCCGCATTTAGTAAGCAGTACTCATTAGGTCAAGATAGTTAAAAATTATTGGATTAGTTTGGATCTCGAAGACAATCATTTGCTGAAGCCAAAAACTAAGGCAATGAACAATATCCAAATCTGCTTGATTTTATTAATCATACAAAAAACGAAACCAGTAACTATTTTTTTTAATCAAAACATTTCCAAATTTGTAATTTAAAAATGTGATAACACAAACAAATCGTTTTACTTTCCCTTCTTCATTCCCCACAGGAATGCTCGTAATGGGTGTTGGTCCAAAGCTTCGGATGATACAATAAACCCACGCGCATTGCATTTGAGTGTACCTTCGGGTAATTTAAATTTGTATTTGAGTACTACTTTTACTAAACATTGATTTACAACAACTGCCAATCATTTTTCTTCTCAAAAACTGTACAAATGACAGAAACTATCAAAAGTTTTTCTCGTTTTTTGAACTTTAAGGTTAAACTTCCAACTTTTGGAACAGCGAGCACGTTACGAAGAATAATTTTTGAGGTTGAAACCAATCAGAAACAAAGAATTATACATGAAGTCAATAATTCTGATTTAAAAACCTTATCGTTATGACCAGACATGGAAAAAGATGTTACTCCTTCTTCTTTGCTATGTATAGCAAAAGTTGATGACGGTTGATCTCTTTCTTGATTTTGTTAATGATGGCTGCCTGAATTTGGTTCGACAAAAGTTAAACAACACTTGAAGTCTCCTTAATGCGTCAGCGAATGGGTAAAACGTGTAGCTTAATTCAGGGTTTGATGTTTTCAATTTTGCGAAAAGTTTTATAAGAAGATGACGTTTCTGTTCTTCTTCATGGCAACAAGCTGCTAAACATTTCAGCCAGGAGTTCATTAAACCACGATTGCAACATACAGCGAACAAGCACACAAGCTAAAGGGTTTACAAAACAGTAACAACTCTATGTACACATATCTGTTTACCTCTGCTCCATCAGGAAAAGGAATCTTCCCAAGATGTTCAAACTTAGCATCAAGCTTATAAAATGCTAATTCTTGCTCCAATTTGAACTGCTTCTCACATGCCTTAGAAAGTTCTGCATTTTTCCTTTTTAGCTGAAATTTGAGAAAAGTCCAACAACTGTTATAATGGTAGTCTAAACTAAAATGGAATACGTATGTTTAATATTTACAATGTTTTTAGTATAACCAAAGTCTCTGATTAATTGGAAAAGTTTAATATCACAAATGAAATCATTATTTATTCGTGAATACAGAAATACTTACCAAATCAGCATTTGAGTCGAGCTCTCGTTTTAATTCTTTGATCTTATCAACCTGTTTTTCAGACTTTGTCTTTTGTTGATTATGCAAATTTGTGAGCCTTTCTACTTCTAACAGAATTTTTTCGTTCTCGTTCTCTAACTCGTTGCACTTCTTCTGCTGCTTGTCCAACTCGTCCTGTAGTCTTTTAACCTCTTCTGTCAATGTAAAAAATAAAACAAAAACCGGCAAAGTATGAAAGTAAATTGCCAATTAAACGTTGTCAATTGCTAATTTTTGCTATAAAAAGACACAAAAATCATTTTCAGACTCTACTATACTCAAGGCAGGCTTATCTAAACTGGAAAAATTTTACTCACACCTAAGACTAACAAGCTAGTTTTCCAGGCGTCTGCAACACACATAAACCACCTTTAAGCAACGATTTAAACATTCTTCAAATAAAACATGTTCGTTCGCGTAAAACATTCGCGTATATTAGACTAGAGTTAACATCACCTGAGTACGAAAAACATTCTTGTGACTGATAGCAAGAAATTAATGGCGAAAAAAGTTTCTTAAAGCAATTTGAAATTAAGAAATTGCCAGATGTTCCATTGCAACCATACATAATTATCCCTTAACCCTCACCAAACTATACAAAACTTCACATAATCCTCAAAAAACATGAAGTAGGACCTCGGTTTAGGACATTCATGGTTAAGTATCATCTCCCATTACCTATCGCGATTACATGTTTCCGACGTTACAACAAGTTTCGCGTGTGATATACTGTTTTGTATCTTTACTGTTAAGTGTTTTTATGTCCTAGATTATGATTTTACCACTAACTTAGAATAGGTGAGTGGCGTAGATAGTTATGTACATTATGTGAGTTTCGACTTACGGTTATAACGTCGCACTGAAAGAACGGACTTCCGACGTAAGTTTAAGACCCCCTGTACATAATTATGTTTATGCCCTAAACTGAACAACAACACTGACCTTGTCCAAATCTGACGTCTGCTGCTTCTCTGTCTTCTTCTGTCACAACTTTGCCATCGAGACATTCAAGGGAACGTAGCTGGAAAATGATAAACTGTCGACTGTGTGCCAGGTTTGCAAGAGGATTTCCCTCCACAGAAAACTTTACCAAATCTGGTAAGGGTTTTAGTCTTGACACTTCAACCAGCTGTTTTGAAGAGATTAATATAGTTTAATAGTGTAATAAACTGTTTAATTATCTCGTGAGCTCACTATAACTGTGTGCTTGGATGCTTTTTGAACAATATACTTTCCCTGACATCTGAGCGATTCAAAGTAACGAAAAATAGAATGACGAAAACAATATCTGTTGCTGAAAAAATGCTTTGAAGTTGAGAAACGACACATTTCTCCTGTTTCTGTATCCCGTTATATTCTTGCGTATTACTCTATATACTCGCCTGAAACTCGTATTTTCTACATTCTCCTAATGTTCTGAAATGTACGTTGTGTTTCATACACAGCTTAAGTTTATTTATTTGTTGAAGAAAGTTATGTTTTTATGTTTCAAATGTACCAGACATATGCAACACCTGTAACAACTGCATTGCTTATAACTTTTATACGACCTCTGGCATCCATGAGGCAACTGGCTACAACCACATCACTCAATGTTTGTTCACAAAGCCCACCAGTCAACCAAAGCTGTTCTCCTAGTTTACAAAGTTGATGAATGCAGACAATTAAACGTATCCAGAGTATATCACGCAGCAGAAACAACAAATAGAAATAACACGGTGTATGGTAAAGGAAAACCTAGAGCGAACTTAAGTCAAAAAAATTCTACTATTGTTAAGCAGTATAGAATGTGGAATTGTGAGTAGTGCAATAACAGCTTGATTTTTTTGTTTTACACGAATTGATAAGTGAAGCTTGTTAACCTTACAGCATAAATTATACAACGCATACAATTTTTCTGTCAAAATTTTAAAACAAAGTTAAACAGTTTTCTTATAGCTCTAAAGACTAATAATTCTACTTACAGCCTCCAGGTGGTTGTGTGACAATGCTACAACTCTAAGTTCTTTTAATTTCTTGAACAATCCTGCAGGAATATGCTTGATCTGATTCCTACTCAGGTTGAGAACTTGTAGGCGACTCAAATTGTCCAGTCCTTCAATTTTGGTTATGAGGTTATTGGACAGATTAAGTTCTCTCAACAGAGTTAACTTGTCCAGTCTTTCTAACTTCTCGATAATGTTGTTGCTGAGATTTAAGACTTGCAGCTTCTTTAGCTTGTCCAGATTTTCAATATACTGCAGAAAGCAAATCTCATCCATTACAAACAAAGTAAACTAAAATTGACTAGAACAGACAAATCCAATAATTTAAATGAAGGAATTAACATGTACAACGCTAGGATAGAGACTGTTCTTTCAATGATCCTTCAGGTTTTGAGTTCCAAATTTAAAAAAAGCTTGATGCAAAAGTTGCATTATACCTTCAATTAATATTATTATGGCACAAAATATTATACTTAGAGCATGTAGCTAAATCCTTCTTTTAAACAAACTAGTTGCTCAAGAGGGTCAGCATTTATCTGCAGTTTCTGTAGTAATAAGCAGATGAAAATCTTTGACTTCTACTAGATGGGATACTAATCCATTGCAGGTTAGCTCGCTGCAGATGCTGGTACCGCTTTTACCAACTTCATAAAATGATGATGATAGATTCTGTATATTTTATAATGTAATTTAGTGTAATATTATACCAGCTTGGTTATGGGCAACTTAATTAGTTTAGAAATAGTAGATATGAGGAAATATTTACCTCTGAAACAGCAGATAATGCAGGGGCAGATCCAGGGATGGTGATGGGGGTGACATGTTACCCCTCTTTTGGGCAAAAAAATCAAAATACTTGAATATTGTAAACTAAAACAATTTGTTACCTTTGTTTAATGAAAACAGAAATGTGTTTTTCTCTGAGAATCAGACAATTACATTCCAAAAACGTCTGACACTCATATTTGCGCACTTTTTGGGGTCCCTGTGGGTTTGTGAGTGCACGCGGTGACGACGGTTTGACTACGTTTCAAGCTTCTGTGATTCCAGCATAGTTAGTTTTGCAATATGTCATCACAGAAGAACATAAACTCCTTTTTCCCAAATTTTAAGTACGAATTTTGCTTTGAAATTAGTTTTTTTGGGGTCGTGGAATGAGTGATACACAACGTAGCCACAAAAAACCTCAACAGAAATAAGAACATTTTACCACACATTGTTGACCTCATCAATGGATCGCAAAATGCGCAGTATACAAGCAAAGGAGTCCAGAACAAAATAATCAACATAGCAGCAAATCTAGTGAGGGATGATTTTCGTAAGTGCCTTGAACTAACTCCCCAATTTGCGTTAATGGCGGATGAAAGGACATCACAAGGTAAAGAGGTGTTGTCCATTTGCCTTTGTTTACTAGACCTAAGTGATCCATCTAAGCCTACTAAGGGAGAGGTATTGTAAGTTAGAACCACTGGAAAAACCAAAGCAACAATCGCGGCCAAGCTTATGATACACATCAGTGAGTTCTGATTAAAAACGTGTGCATGCAGAAATAGCCAAATCTGCACCGGATGCTAACTACCAGGTATGTTGTCTCCATTCTCTGAACCTAATGATAGGCCATGCTTGTAAGATATCCCCAGTTCAAAATATAATGGGTTTTTGCCATGAGCTATTCAAGTTTTTTTGACAACTCACCAAAGGGGCAGAATTTCTAAGAAGCGGTGGTAAATACTCTTGCTCCCGAAAACAGAAGGCATAAACAAAAAAACTTATGCAAAAAATCCCGGAAAGCGGATATGTCTGAGACCGGACTCACTACATGAGTATATTGACATTTTGTTGAACAAAAACTGTCATTCACCAGATGAAAGATTCTATACTGAAGGTGAAAATTGGTCTTGGGACTCAAACACACACCCTCGTAAATTTTGATCACTTAGTAAGTTTTATTGCATCCAAGGAGTTGCTTGAACCAATGAGGCATCTTGTTAAAGCTTTTGCAACACGACTTGTTGAAGTTTACTTTGGTTTTTTGAGAATTGATCAGGTGACCAGCTCGTATGCAGGGATCCGGAAAGAGATTGACACCTGGTTCAAGCACATGTATGACAGAGTACTAGCACTGGCACAGGTTGTTGGTTCGGCTGAAACATTTCCACGAATCTGCAGTAGGCAGCAGCATCGCAATAACTTGCCAGCAGAGAGTGCTTTATACTGGAAATGCACTGTTGTGATCTCCTTCTTTTATATAGCTTGCAAAGAGATCAGATGTTGCTATAGCCCACAAAAGAGAGCCCACCACTACGACCTCTGCATTGTGATGGCAGAGACTCTAATGACCAAGACAGAGAAATGTCCGAGAAATGGGGCCATCTGATACCATTTGCATCTGCTTTGGAGAGTGAGCCTTTGCACTGGGAGAACTTATGAAGAACACAGCCACCAGCAACTGAAGGCATCAATGGTACATCTCCATTGGCCAAGCATTTGGGCCATGTTTTTCCCGAATATTAGAGAACTGTTGAAAGTCTTGGAGGTGTTGCCCTTAGGGATAGAGTCAGAAAGGTCATTTCATTGTGTTCGTAGAGTTCATACTTGGCTTTGAAGCACGATGACCATGGAAAGGCTTTCAAATTTAGCTGTCATTTCTATGAATGGTCATGCAGTGTTAGGATGGAAATCTGTAGGCATTTTATGGCTGTGCAACAACGAAGAATAACGTCACCTTCACTGTTCTGAGTATTCAATTGGAGAAATGCACAAATAACAACTATTTTCAATCGAACATCCTCTGCAACCTATTGTTTTTCTTTTAGTTTCAGTTTTCTGTATTCAAAGTAAATGCTAACTCTTTATTTAGGGAAGTATTAACATGGAAAAATAACTGAGGGTCGAATTTCTCCATATAAGAATTCCTGAAAATAAAATAAACTTTGTAGAAAATTTTTTTTTGGTCAAAATAGT
>JANCMA020560174.1:0-10095 GCA_024336925.2 Zoanthus solanderi
CAGCACAACCAACGAACCAGTACAATACAGAATAGGTAAGTGAAGAAAGTAAAGAAAAACTATGAGATTAACCGTCTGTGCCAGAATAAAGAACTAGCTAATAGTTTTAGCTTTATACTGCTGGTAAATGGTGGTGTATTATTTGAAGCATTTTATAAAACAGAATGTGTTGATTGATACCACATGAAAAGCTTGGAATTTAGAAACAAAACTCAAAATAATATTACAAGATACATTGTACACTCTTTCTGTGAAAGGTTATAACACAGAATGTTACTTCAAAAACGGGGCAACATTTTGTGATGATGCATTGTTTCTTTCAAACAGGATTCATACTCACATCCAAATTATAGAAGAGGGCATCCTTTTATTGCACAACCATTTTTCAGTTAGAATGGAGTACAAATTTGGAGGCCTGAGTAACATATAAAACTAACTTTTTTCTAGCTAAGTATCCCCCATAACGTTTTCTTGCTAAGTATGCTCAAAACGTTATCCAATAATATGGATGTTACAAGTTGTTTTGTTTACTTATTAAGGAAAAAAAAAGAAGACTCGATCTCATAAAGGAACGGCAAAGGAATAATGCAAGACAAAAGAAATCTGTAAGTCATTGATCACTGTTTAGTTGAGCACAATGTCTTTTAATTTCTTTAATGCTTATTTGTTTCGCACAACTATTATATTTTTCCCCATTGTTTATTACTTGTGTCTCTATACTCTTAGGACAATTTGGGAGCTCCAGATGATGATGCTGTTTCAATACTCTCTGATATTAGTGATGTGTCGGAATTACAGGTGGGTTAGAAATGTTGTTGCCTTCAAATAAAATTTTTTCATTTGACATTTTTGGGAAAGTATTATGTGCATTTCATGAAAAATCTTTCATCAAATTAAACATCTAGTGAAAATAATAGAATGCTAATTACAGCTTTACAAATTGCCCCAAGATGTACCAGCCTCAGTGAGCTGTTACTTTATTTAGCTTGACCCTTTTCTAATCCATCACAGGTTAGCTCTCAGCAGACACTGGTTCTCTGTTTAGTAACCTGAGAAGGATGAAAAGCTGAGTTTGCTTTAGTGGAAAACAAGGTCACACAAATGTTTATATCTCGACAGAGCTGTGGATCAATCCTGATTTTTTTGTTGGAAGACGGAGATCTTTTCACTTGTGCCAACCGTGCAGCTACTGGTATTTTTAAGGTGCAAAAAAAACTTTGTAACCTAAACCATTTTCGGGGATTTTATTATAAGATTAAAGGCTACATGGTCGGCACTATTAAATTTTAATGACATCTCTGCTTTCCAGCCACAAGGTTGCAGGTTGAAACTCTGGCTTTATTAAAATTTGAACATTGGTGACCTTCGATTCTGCCAAAGTTTGCTCAGCTTCCTATCCGTGCGAGTTCAGTAAATAAAGAACAAGTGTCTGTTGAGCAGTTCAAAAAAATTTGATGTTTTGTATCGAATTGATAAGATTTGATCGGCGGCTCAATATGTGATGTCAGCGCTTGTTTATGACGTAGATTACGATACTAAAATGATTAAAATGAGGAAAAACGTGGTTACTGTGCGACTTTTGGCTGCTATAAAAGAAAACAATTTCACAAGACATAGATCGCCCAAAAAATATCAAGATTTCGAAGCACATTGCCATATTTAAGATCTGAATATCGTAACCTCATACCATACCGCTGGCAGTCTCATTTGCGGCTACGGTACCAAACCTTTTCTTGAGAGTTTTCTTAGTTTCTATATTTAATTTCTCAATGTAATTTGACTTTGACAAAAATAGGTTAGTTTTAGCATTCAGTTCTCCTTTAATGCTACTGAAACTGGAGATAAGCGCCATTTCAGTGGGCCGCTTAAATATCGATGTTGAATTGCCAAGATCTACTGTACCATCGCAAGATAGTTCAATCTTTATGGCTTCTATATATTTATAACAGAATACTCTGATTTTAAAAAGATTGCTCTGTTTATGCAAATCACTGCTGCTACTGCCCCGTAGATAAATGCCAAGTTTTCTGTTACAAGTTTATTTTGTCCATATTATTCATATATTTTTTGTACTTAAGGTAAGAGACTCTGTTTTCTTTTTTTTCCCCTTGTCGGTAGATAACGTAGTGTCTATATATCATAGACATGTTTCGTGACAAAAATGTTAAGTTTGTGAACTACGCAAAGATTATCGTATCAGCGGATTAAAAAAGTTGTGCCGTTGTTGTAATTACTAATCGATTAAGCAGCATTGTTTTATTATTATTCACTTTGTTTGCAAATTTGTAAAAAAATCTTAAACTTATACAAATATTGGCTCATTAAAATTCCAGATGTAAAAAAACCTTCAAACTGTCGCTTCTTACTGAAATACGCTAATTTGTGGAGGAAGCGTTTTACAAAACTTGCAAAACTAAGTCTAAAGAGACAATTTTAATGAATGTAGATTTTAGACCTGTTTGTTTGGGAGGTTTCTGGATGTTAAGTTGTTTTACTGTTCGACATTTATTCCTAAGATCTTTCTAGTGCAGGTAAAGCTACTACGGAAACTGCATTCCTCTGTAGTTATGATACTGTAGTTTTTGTCTTTAAGAGTTTTCAGGTACTAACGTAATTTAAGCAGCTCTAGGTTGAATTGTTTTGATCATCGAGCGTTAATATTCTTCAGAGCAATTGAAGAGTGGCTAACGCTCTTACGAAGGGTAAATCAGGTGTTTTAACGGCAACATCCTTTGGTTTTGTTCAAAGATAGTTAGATCTCTACGCCATTAATTGCTAGCAGATGAAACATAACATATATAAAGCACAAGTACATTAATACATCATTTCCTTTTTAATTGTGTTTTCTTACGATACGCATCTGTGCATTTTATAAAACTTTAGAAAGTAAATGTTGTGTCGTCAAACAACTTTTTTTCGAATACGTAAAAGTGATATTTTAGGCGTATTGATATAGTTCCTGAAACGTGTAATTGTTACAGTTAGCTACAAAAAACTGAATCGTTAAAAAGTCTTGAGTCATGAAAGCCTCAATATATTAATTTTTTAAATTCAAGTCCAACATTTGTGTTTCTGTAGTCTTTATTTCAATTTCTTGGGAATTCTATTACAGGCTGGTGAAAGTAATAGCGACAGACGCGTTAGAAAGTTGGCCAAGGAACTACTGGCACTTGAAAGAGCCTATGCACTATTACAGGCGTCAGTTGGCAGTGCTGTTGATGCAGAGAGGGAGGAAACGGTTAGAATGATAATGTTTATGATAATTAGGAGTTAAAAGTGTTAATAACTGTAATAATTTTATTCTCCTTAACAAAAGTAACGGTAGTGGCAGTGGTTTTTTACCTTGAAAATGATTGTTACTAGTAAGAATGCCGTGACCCTAAAAGTTAAATTTACAATTACTATGACAATAAGAGTAAAAGTTACTTTTACAATAACCGTGACCGTAACAGAGACAGCTAACTTTACAATAAACCATAAAACTGATAGTTTCGATGAGAGTCACAAGGAGGTAGATAGTTAAGTAAACTTAACGGTGGAAGTGTCTGTAGTATGCAAAGCATCATAATCACAAAATATGATAAATGTCGTAAAGTCATAAGTAATTTAAGTGGACCACTAATAATAATAATGATAATGATAATGTAAAGTCGAGAGACCAACAATTTAGTGAAATTTTTCGTGAATTTCACACATCATCAGACAAATCTGAAACATATAAAGAATACAACCAAATAGTTATATGACTACAATGAGAGAAAACATAACATAAATTTATAATCAAGAATGGTTAGTGGTCAGCAGTAGCTAACAACAACTAGATCTTGATTGATGGCCTTGCTAATCGCCCTCCTTGTTGACAAGAACTGAATTACGAGGAAGCGGCTCAATGAGGTTGAACCGTAAGCATTTTAAAGGCGCAATCATCACACACAACCACAGGTTACAGACACATACACAAATGCTGGCCGCTTTACGGCCCATCTAAAACCTCGGAGCACAGCACCACAGCTCATGGAATTACCAGGGAATCGATTTTTGGCTGAGGGATGAAAACTGGAGTACCCGGAGAAAAACCCTCAAAGTCAGATTGAGATCGACAAATCTCAGCCCACATGGGGAGCCCAGGGTTCGAACCGGGTCGTAAAGGTGGGAGGCGCGAATGATGACCACTATGCCAACCTGCCCCCCTTGCCTTGCCTCTTCTGTATTAGTTTGCATGATACAAGTTTGATTCATTTGCTCGGTTTACAGGAAAAGCAGCAGTTGCAGTTTGATTTAATTGACAGTCAGTCCAGGATACAGGAGCTTGAACGCATGCTTGAACAGAACAATCAGGTGATTCTAATATTCAAGTCTTATTATTATCGCCAGCACCTCCATCACCATCATCACCACCAACACCATCACCATCGTCACCATCACCATCACCATCGTCATCATCATCACAACCATCATCACCACCACTACTACAGTTACCATCAATACCATCATCACCACCACCATCAAATAAAGAGGATATTACATGGTGGCGTGAAGACATGGAATTTATCTTTGAGTGGAAAAAATATTTCACAAGCAAGTGGAGCGTACCAGTGAAATCTTTTTTCCACTCGAAGATAAACTTCATATCTTCAAACCAAGGTGTAATTTTCTTTTTATTACATAGATATGAGTGTTTGGAAAATATAAAAACCTAGACATAAACAAAGGGAAAACAAAGGAATGATGTCAGTGATATCTTCACTTGTGAGGATATGGAAAATATCTCACTCGTATGCTGAATGTAGTTTTGTATGGAAAATTTGAGTTGCCTTTTTATCGGTAAAACACTCATATCTATGTAATAAGTGTCACCACCACCGTCATTATCATGACCACCCCTACAACCACCAATACTATCATCATCAGCATCATCATTACCATTGTCATTACCATCATTATCACCATCATCAACATCACCATCATCACCACCATCTTAACCACCATCTTCATCTTCATCATTATCATCATCATCATCATCATCATCATCATCATCATCATCATCATCATCATCATCATCATCATCACCAATACCATTTACCACTATCAATACCATCATCATTACCACCATCATTACCATCATCTTCATCATCATCGTCGTCGTCGTTATCATTATCATCATCTTATTACCATCAATAAGGTTAGGTTAACCAGAAAGCTATTTTGTGTGAAAAGTTCGATTGAGCAGGAGAATTGTTATAAACTGTTTAACGTAAACGGCACTCTTGATTTTGAACTTCACATTCATTTTATTCAACAGATATGTTTCGAGGGACAATTCTCATTGTCAGTGTGGTAATAAACTGAGTTAACAAACTTGTTTGTAGTGAATAAAAAACAAAGAAAGTAAAAGTATTTTGTGTAAATAATAAATTATCTCAAAAGGAATCGTTTCTTGTCTTGGTAGGGATCTGGAGATCTAGCAGCACTTCAAGCAGATAACAAAGCATTATACCAGAAAGTGAGACTTTCTTTTCTTTCACTTTGTAATTAGATTGATTGAAGGGGAACTCTGGGGTACATATAGAGGATATTACACGGTGGCGCGAACATATGAAGTTTAGCTTTGAGTGGAAAAAATATTTCATTTATAGATATGAGTGTTTCGAAAATAAAAAAAAGACTAGACAAAAACCAAAGGAAAAACAAAAAAATGACGTCAGCGATATCTTCACTAGTTAGGATATGGAAAATATATCAGTCGTATTTCATATGGAAAATACGAGTTGTCTATTTTTCGGTAAAACACTCATATCTATGTAATAAATAAAATCATCTTATTTGGTTGAATTAGTGACTGTGGTTATCACTCCCTTACCCTTTTTTTTTCATTTTTGATAATAACTGAAATATCTTGCCTCAAATCAGCAGAACAAACAAACTGAAGCTCTGCCATCTTGATTAGATATGAGCTGCGTTACCATGGTCAGCAGTCACTCATAAAGTCAATGCGTTAAGCCAGGTCATGGTTCAAACTAATATGGCTGGATTTTGTCCCAGTTTTCTGAATCAGTACTGCAAGTCGACATCCACGAAAAAGGCTTTAACCTCGGAAATAAAAATGTTTGCACTCTAGCAACGTTTTGCGTCCTCAAGTCTCAAGCAGTTTGACGCGGTGACGTCAACTTACTCAGATCATGCAAATAAATTGAGAAATATCAGCAGCTTCTTCATCGTCTACTCCAACACTTTCATCACCTACTTCGGTTGCTAACTTACACAAATAATGCAAATAAACTTATAAATATCAGCAACTTCTTCATCGTCTACTCCAGCACTTTCATCACCTACTTTGGTTGCTAATTTACTCAAACCATGCAAATAAATTTATAAATATCAGCAACTTCTTCATCGTCTATTCCAGCACTTTCATCATCTACTTTGGTTGCTAATTTACTCAAATCATGCAAATAAATTTAGAAATATCAGCAACTTCTTCATCGTCTACTCCAGCACTTTCATCACCTACTTTGTTGCTAACTTACTTAGATCATGCAAATAAATTGAGAAATATCAGCAACTTCTTCATCGTCTACTCCAGCACTTTCATCACCTACTTTGTTGCTAACTTACTCAGATCATGCAAATAAATTGAAAAATATCAGCAGCTCCTTCATTGTCTACTCCAGCACTTTCATCACCTACTTTGGTTGCTAACTTACTCAGATCATGCAAATAAATTGAGAAATATCAGCAGCTCCTTCATTGTCTACTCCAGCACTTTCATCACCTACTCTGGTTGCTAAGTTACTCCTATCATGCAAATAGAATGATAAATAGCAGCTCCTTCATCGTCTACTCCAGCACTTTCATTATCTACTTTGGTTGCTAACTTAGTCAAATCATGCAAATAAATTTAGAAATATCAGCAACTTCTTCATCGTCTACTCCAGCACTTTCATTATCTACTTTGGTTGCTAATTTACTCAAATCATGGAAATAAATTTAGAAATATCAGCAACTTCTTCATCGTCTACTCCAGCACTTTCATCATCTACTCTGGTTGCTAAGTTACTCCTATCATGCAAATAGAATGATAAATAGCAGCTCCTTTATCGTGTACTCTAGCATATCCACCACCTACTTCAAAATGTATTTAAAACCCTGTGTAAGTAATGTAAGAAGCTGATGCTTTGAGAGCTAGCCCTTCCTTAGCAACGACAATTCCCTGACAACCCGAGATTGAAATGTTTTGTTGACCATCGTAAGTAGTTTAGGAAGCTGAGGTTTTGAGCGCTAGCTCTTTATGGAGCATCCAGTTGACTTTCGATTGAATGAAGATTAAGTTTTATTACCATAACCAGTATTAATATTTGTGTTTGCCTTGTTACTATTAATTAATAAATTTCAAAGTTTAAAGTGTAATGGGATTATAATTTGATGCCATTGTTACTATCAGTTGGTAGTTGCTGAAAGGGACAGAGATGCTCTAAAGCTCGAGCTTGATAAACAGAAAGAGGTAAGACGCGGAGAGATCTTACAATTACATTCAATTGTCTTAATAGTAACTTTAGTTTTGCAGGAATACAACATTAACATTGTCTAGGAGACGATAGCAAGGAACAGAACACAGTTACAATGAAAATATAGTAACTAACCTTAAAAATTGTAATGATGCATAATTTTTTTTTATTATTTGTATGTATGTTATTTAGTCTTTGTCACTAAGTTTTTTGATCAAGTGCTTTGTGGGCCCTGTTATATCAGAATGAGCTGGTCATTCAGGATTTTTATTTACTAAAGTTCAAGTACATTTAGCCATTATTTGAATGCATGTAACTCAATTTTAAGCTACTGCAGTTCATGATGACGTAATGAAACAATGTTCGTGCTTTTGTACGATGCTAAAGCAATTGCTAAAGCATAAAGAGTGCAAGTGTTGGCTTCTCTCTGTCACCATGGAAACAAGTCAGTGGGGGTGTTCCGCAAGGAACAAAACTTGGACTAACACTCTTTGCTGTTATGATAGACAAGTTGCCCAGGAGCAGGCACATGCGCACAAAGTATGTCAATGACACCACCGCCTTTGAAATTATCCCAAGGAACTCAATTAGTATGTTAGACCAAGCTGTCAGGGAAATCCATGATTATTGTAGATAACACACGATGAAGTTAAACCCGAAGAAATGCAAAGAGATGTGCGTAAATTTTATGAATAATCTCAAAACAGTTGTGCGTGATATATGTATTGATGATCAAGCAGTAGAGCGAGTAAAGAGGTACTAGTTATTAGGAGTCATAATTAGTGAAGATCTTAAATGGAACTCACATGTTGAACATTTAATTGCCAATTCTTCTAAGGGATTATACACACTAAGGTTACTGAAACGCTCAAGTGGCAAACCAGAAGACATCCTTAAGGTGTATGTATGTAATATCGATCAGTTTTAGAGAATACGCTGCGCAAGTGTGGCAAGACATTCTTTCATACCTTTCTGACGCTTTTGAATCTATACAAAGAAGAGCTTTAAGAATAGTTATTCACGACTTAAGTTATCAACAAGCCCGATACCGAGCAAACCTACCAACACTAGCGAACTGCAGGGAACTTCTATGCAAGAAGTTAATGGCTGATACGAGGAGCAAAAGTCATTCTATATCATTCTTACTACCTCAAACCACAACAAGATCAATCTCTTACAAACTAAGATCTATTAGCAATGAGAAAACCATCACTTTTACTAAAAGGACAAAACGATCACAAAACTTTTTCACATTTAAATTTTTTTCATAATTATATTTGATGATTTTATTGTAAACAACTAGAATTAATTATTATTAATATTAGTCTTATATTTGTAAATCGCACTGTTTATTCAGTTTAACTGCCGAATTGACGACCTAATAATGAATTAACGACCTAATAATTACAACCAATGGGTCAGAAATTTGCTTATGAACCTAAATCCCAAGAAAGCTAATGGGCCAGACCTGATTTGCAAGTCATTGAACATCAAAAAAAGTAGTGTATTCATAGAATAATGAATATCGCAATAAGATCAACTTATTATATCTTTTGCTGTAGAAATAAAGAATGCTCCAATCCATCTTTAATGATAATTTAAGACTTTTTTGTAAGTAATTCTGTTTCTGAGCATGTTTAATAGAGTGAGATTATTTAGTAATGTATGTTTGTGATCCGAGTAGCCAGTTGTTGTAAATTATCTTTTATTAGTGACATTTACAATTGTTGTTTGTAAAGTTATTCTTAATTAAACTTTCCATTACTATTAAGAGATAGAGTTTTTGGAATGATATGTTTGGTACTTAATCAAGTATAGATAGCTCAAACGTGCTGTTAGCTAATTTTAAGCCTCCAGAATAGGTACTTACTTTAAGACATTCCAAGTTTAAGTGCATCCTTTGGGTTTTTAATTAATCGATTCGGTTGTTAAATTGCACAAGAAAATTAATACTCAAAGGTGAAGAACAAAATCCACCTAAATTGGTATTTTTAATACTTTCATTGGGTCCGTGTTTTATAGGACGTGAAAGACTTGCAAGATCAACGAGAATTGTTGGAGTTCGAACTTGAAGAAATGTCCCAACTATCAGTAAGCTAATCCTCATTAACAACTTCCTAAGTAAGATGCGCAAGAACGGTGTTTTCTAGAGAATGTAAAGTTGACGGCCGATCTCTTGCATGTACTAATCTTATTTTTAAAATCAAGCCCTCGAATCTTCTATATTCCCTTATTAAAAGCCGATTGGTGGAAGTGAACAACCAGACAACTAGTATAACCTAAGATTAAGACCTAGCTTCAGGAAATTAGTTTGTAACACTGATCATTTGGAACAGTTTGTACCAGTAAAGTATGGACTCTCATTACCCTAAGTTAGTATGTAATTGTATAACTTGTAGTTTGTAATGTAGTCTGTTCATATCTGTAATTCAGCCCCATTACTGCAAAAGATATGAATAAACAAATATTATTATTATTATTATTATTATTATTATTATCATCCTGATAATCATTAACCTGCGATGGATTAGTGTCCCATCCAGGGGGAGTCAAAGACTCTCATCCGCTTAACACTACAGAAACCGGAGAT
>JANCMA020560282.1:0-10095 GCA_024336925.2 Zoanthus solanderi
TAAAAGTTATTTCGAATTTGGTTCCCGATTCGGTTACTGATTCGATTTCTTTCCTTTCGATTCGTTAGCGACATATCCCCCTCCCATCAAAATCACAGTAATTTATATATCTATAGCAGCAAGCTTCTTTCTCATTTTTCATGGATTCAGTTTAAAAACTTGCAAGAACCGGCACGAGTAAGGCTACTGCGTAGCCTCAAGATCTTATTACAACAATAAATTAAAACAGTTTTACGATAAAACAATCGAGTGTGAAGGATGAAGTTTTGTAGAGAATGTTTTGACTACCAAAAACGAGGTTGAATAAGAATTTAAACGTCTCGCTCTTTTTACCCCAAAGTAGTCTATGCTTTAGCAAGTACTGCCAACTGCTCGCGTTTGGAAACAGTCCGGGACCAACAGTCCTTTGAAAATTGTGTAAACTTCAATTTCATGGCGCGTTCTCATAAAAATGTAAATATTTAAACTTTTCAATTACATTAAGAGATTAAAAGAACTATTTCTCTTTTGTAACTGCAAGATAATTAGGTCCTCTGGGAAAATGGCGTTGTCATTTTTCGAATTGTGGAAGCACTCAGCATAAATTTTGCTGTTTAAATTCTGTGATGTTCAAAACATCGGAGCTGCCTAACACTTACCACTCTTTATCAGCAATCTCTTCTTCACGAATAGAAAATTCAAAAGCAGTTTTGTAGTATTCGGTAACTGACAAACATGACAAATGATAAGCAAAACGATTCCGAGGTCGAAATCAGACCACGCATGCAGCGTGTCATCTCCCAAATTTTGTTCGATGATTTTGATGAAATTAAAAAAGAAGAAGGGAGCAACATTGATGGAGGGAAAGATAAAGCAAGCAAGAAAAAGAAAAAAGCCAAAAAGGACAAGAAAGACAAAAAAGAAAAGAAAGCGAAATCCAAACTTTCTGCGGTGAGTGAATAAGTAATTTGAACGAATAAACTTCCAGTAACATCTGAGACTTTGGAGGTTTAATTGTTCGGAAAATCAAAAATACAAGACCCATAAAAACAAACTAACTAACTAACTAAGCAGTTGTAGAATCATAACAAAATTAAACAAAACAAAATGAAATTTCATTGCGATGATGAGCGATAGCCTCACTGACGGAATTTTACATTCAAATTTGTTTACACTAAGGTTTTCAATTAGTCACCATAATCGTTGTACACTTCAGAATGGCATTGATGTACCCACTTCATACCACCTGCCATCCAAGCTGTAGCTTTGTAGGAGGTCTATTATAGTCTGGCGGTTTGGCGGATTGACCCTTTTTTGTCAGCAGTTTTACGTAAAAATTACTTTTTTTTTGAGCGGTTGGCGGTTAAGTATTTATCAGGCAGTCGAGGGAAAACAGTGTTTTCCATTCAAGGTTTGCGGTTGTGTCCCATTTTTTGGAGCCGAACACGCGTACGGGTTCAAGGTGTTTTATTGTTTGTCAATACCAATTCCAGGTAATATTCGGTGTTTCAGTTTGTTTACTTGTGCCTGCCTGTTTAACTTTTTGCAAAAAAAAAGGGATAATTTCCGTACTGGAGCCTACTTATTTATGCATGCAGTTTCATCGTGAAAATTACTATAGAAGTTAGGGTCTGGGTAGGAGATTGTTTGCATGATGAAACAATAGTATGCGCCAGTAGTGAAATTTTAGCGCAAAAAATCCCATTTATTACGCGCTAGCGATTCAGAAAGAGAAGCGAGTTACAATAACATGGACGTGATTAGGTGCATTGTTTAGTTTGTAAAATCGGCTGACGCCAAAAGATTTTTTTAAAAAAGAAAACAGCTTAACTAGTTAGTAAGGTAATGAAGTGGAACCCGTCTTTAAAATATTTCATATGTGTTGATAATAAAAGTACGCGTAAATTAAAAGCTTTTCTTTTTCAAGTACACATACATTTTATACATAAACAACGTTCGTCTTTATGTACATAATGTTCTTCAAAGTTTTCAAATTTACATGGAAAACCTATCAAAGTTGAATGAAGATTGCATAAATTAAAAACCAAAGGTTGTTTTTACCTCACCGATATGGAAAAGTTTTATAATGAAAATTTCGTTTTGTTGTTTTAGCTGGCAGAAATTTGATTAAAAACTTTTCGACAAAAATTGATATTTTGCAATCGCTTTTCATTTTCATGAAATGCGATAGTTCTTTTTAATTTTCAAAAATCAGTTTCAAAGCCGAATTATTCTTTTGGGTCTTGCATACAGACCCCTAAGTCAGAGGCAGATCTTGATTGTCAGTCAGTCACCGAGAGTATAAATGGTCTAGTATCTAGACTGGGTACTAGTAATTGTGAGTCCTTGTTTTCAAATGTCGGTCATTGATCTACTGTTTTTCCTTCGTTATGTATTAAATCTGCAGTCATTTTCCTTGTTTTGGGAAAATTTTGAACATCTTTCCGTCGCAAATTAGTTGTAATTTTTCAAGGTAAGTTATTTCTGTTTCAAAATTGCTCTGTCGTGCTGTTTAGGATCGATTTTCTTTCATTTTGAAAATTAACTGCACTTTCCTGCCTTGTTTGTTCTTTATAATTTAATTCAGGTGTCACTGAGTAGAGTTTCCTCGGCGATATCGATACGCATGGTAAAATGGACACCAAGTACACATTACGGACCTATTTTTTCTTTTGTAGGCAGGCAAAAACTGCATTACGGAACAGTTGATTTTTTATATCGAAAAACATAAATATAATAATTTTACGCATTTTAAACATCTTTTGAAATAACGTGACAATTAGTGAATTACTGACATAGGTAATCTTGGACTCCGTTTACAGCAGTGACACTCGAGTTATCTGGGAGTACTCACGGGTTACTCGAGCTACCCAAAAATGCGTGTGTAAACGGTTGAGTGATCCGGGTGTACTCCCGGGAATGACCCAGCTGGGTCACTCGCAAAATGTGATCTTGGAATACTCCGAGAACACTCAACTTGAAGTGTAAACAGCGACTCAACTCGGAGTACTCCCATTGTCATGGTAACTGATGTAAGTTGTATTTTCGAAACGTTTTCGAGAAAACTCCTTCTGCAGGAATTTAGCCAAAGGAATTAATTTTGAATGAAATAAAACTTTTAAGCAATGACATTTATTGACAGTTATATTTTTTGCAATTAAATGACGCGGTGAGCGCTTCCCGCCGTTAATAAGCCACTGCCAAGAAAAGCCGGGAAAGTGCAGACATACGCCACATAAAATTGTTGACCTGCAATCATTTACTTGTCGATGTGAATTCATTTTATTAATAAGTCTCAAAGGACGAGAAAAAACAAAATTTTACATTTTTAGAGACAAAAACAAGTCAACTTGTTTCTTGTTACAAATAGGAAGTATTTGCTCCAGAAAACTAGAATCACAAGTGAATGAAATGGATGACAAGTAGCATCTAACAACAGAGAGCAAAACTTGTGAATTTAAAAACTTTAATTTGTATTTTAAAATAATGTAAGTTTTACAGACTTATTTCGTTCATGCAGTTTTAGGTATAAAATAATTCCGACTATGTGTTGACTACGACAGCAGGGTGACCTAAAATCGCAAAGTTCAGAGTTCAAAAAAAACGATCCTGGCTAAAATGATTAAAAACTACAGTACAAGCTTTCGACTGCCTGAACTGCAGTCTTCGACGGGTAAAAAGAATGATAAGAAAGTAAAGAAAAATTTGAATAAAATTTACTTATTCATAAACCGAACTCAATAGGACACAATTCCCCCAGTACAGAAATTATCCCTTTTTTCAGTTTTATGCTTAAGTCTTTTAAACTGC
Source organism: Zoanthus solanderi (assembly GCA_024336925.2). Taxonomy (NCBI): domain Eukaryota; kingdom Metazoa; phylum Cnidaria; class Anthozoa; order Zoantharia; family Zoanthidae; genus Zoanthus; species Zoanthus solanderi. The sequence goes on from JANCMA020560282.1 coordinate 3,790, forward strand.
TAAGAGGCAAACCGGTTTACAAACCGTGGTGATTTTGGCCCTGGCTTCATATAGGAAAAATCCATTCGTTGATTAGAGTGGGATTGGAACCCTACTCGACATCACCTATCACTGAGCAAAATTATATCTTCAACGTTACTTTAATCCTCCTAGTTAAATCTTTTACGAGCCAAGTGGTCCATAGAGCCGGCGCTAATCTCCGGTTTCTGTAGGGATAAGCGGGTGAGAGTCTCTTACTCCCCCTGGACGGGAAACTAATCCATCGCAGGTTAGCTCCCAGCAGACGCTGGTAATCATTTACCTACCTCTGAAGGATAGAAAGCTGAGTTAGCTTAGGCGGAAAAGAAAATCACTTAAAGATTCAAGAAGAGCTGGGGATTGAATTGTTAACCTTGCTGTTCGAAGGAAGAGCTCTTAACAATTATGCCCGCCCTTTAATCCTCATCAGTAGAAGTTGGAAAACTATCTGGTTCTGCAAAGTGCACTGCCGCTTGGTTAGCCTAGTTTGTAAAGTGTCAGTCTAACGTGCGTGACGCTCGGGGTCGATACCCTCCTGGATTAACACTAGCTAGAGTTTTAAAATAATTGATAAGAAGGTGCTGACTTTGCTCTAACATCTGCAAGTGGTTAGCTCTTCGCTTCTTGTCAAATAGGGAGGTACCAGATAGTTTTAAAATAGCAATTGTACAAAATATATCACTCTTTCTAAAACTGAGACTCCCGAACAAGTTTAAATGATTACTAAAATGGAGCATTATGGGAGCTTGAGGAAAGCATTAGTAGAAACTGGTTTATTTCCTACCTCGGCAGTCGAAAACAAACTAAAGTTGTAAACGATGTAACATCTTCGCCATTTCTTGTGGAGTCCCCCAGGGCTCTGCCTTGGACCAATCTTTTTATAATATGTTTTAATACCATTTAACGTACTGAGGGAAGGAACCACAATGCAACATTATAAGTTATTTATTTTGTTTGAAATAGGATGACAAAGAAAATTTTGTTAACGGAGTCATCAGTATGGATGAAATGGAGAAAAAAAATGGTATGTCACATCTCAAGAACAAAGAAAATAATATAAACTTATGCTTACAGTTTACTGCTATTTAAGTCATTTTTATTTGGCTCAATGTTTTATTCTAAGAGATAGTTGTTATTGCTACTACTACTATACTACTACTATTACTACTACTACTACTATTACTACTATTATTACTAATACTACTGCTATTACTACTACTACTACTACTACTACTACTATTACTACTACTGCTATACTACTACTACTATTACTATTACTACTACTACCACTACTACTATTACTACTATTATTACTAATACTACTGCTATTACTACTACTACTACTACTATTACTACTACCACTACTATTACTATTACTACTACTACTACTACTACTACTACTATTACTACTACCACTACTATTACTATTAGACTACTACTACTACTACTTCTATTACTACTACTACTACTACTACTACTATTACTACTATTACTACTACCACTACTATTACTATTACTACTACTATTACTACTACTACCACTACTACTACTACAACCATTACTACCACTATTACTATTATTACTACTATTATTATTACTACTAGTTGAGACAGATAATTCAAACACTCTTCTTTACTATATATGATTAAGATAATTTCTAGATATCTAGACAAGGTATCAGAAGGTTTTTACAATTTTTTTTCTTGGGATAATTGAAGAACTCTCTTAGGTTTGGAGAAATCACAAAACATATGAAAGGTATCGTTTCAAGAAGCGCGACCAAAAAGCATGTTAATCCATTGAGTTATATGTAGCTTCATTACACTTACATGCATAGAATCATGCAATTACGGCGAACTGACCATTAGTCTTATTCGGGATCGAATCGTTGTTGGAATTTGCAAAAACAGTGTTCGCAAAAAGCTGCTACAAGAAATCAAACTTATACTTTCAAAGTGTATCAATATTTGCATAACTAACGAAGCATCCAGTCAAGTAAAAGATTTGAGCGAAGATTCACAAGAAGTCAATGTAATTCGATCTAACACGTTAAAATCTCAAAATTACCCAACTAAAGTGTTGGCCAATGGTCGTGGGCAAACGCAAGCCTAGCAAAGTTGTCGAATGAATCGTAAGTTCTATTGCAAAACGCATTCGAAGGGATAGATGACTGTCCCGCGTGGTAATATACCTGTAAAATATCGAAACAGACACTGACGGTTATTTTGGACGTTAGTCCTACAAATAAATATATCCTAAACTTTCTCTTTCTCTGTTTGCTTTTGGAAATTCATTTATTTTTTTCAATTCGTTATTTTCAGTTGATCTTAACGATTTGGAGAAAACAGCCCTCCATAACGCCGTGGCTGACAACAATGTGGACAAAGTGATAAAATTGCTCGAAAAGGGAGCCAATCCCAATATTACGGACGAAACAGGGGATACCCTCCTTCACCTAGCCACACGTAATGGTAATTATAATATTGTGGAGGTGAGGAAAAACTAATTTAGGTAAACGTGGTTGCTTTAATGCGGCTAAGCTCTTTCCCAAAAGTAAAAGCTTTCTAAGGACAAGCTCCGGCTAAATAACACAACACGACTGGGTTATTAAGGCTTGTTTTTGCCCATGCAATTTCTACAGAGTCAAAATAAGATTTAAGTAAATGAATACTTTTCAGTAAAGCCTGTGCTGTGCAGTGTAGTTCAGCCGGAGCTTGTACTTATAAAAGTTTTACTTTTGGTAAATAGTTTAGTCTCGAAACCCTTTTTTAGTTTCCGTGGGTTAAACCATCTCCCAAAAGATAAGAACATAGCACTAAATTATTTAGGTCTTCATCAAATGTTTAGTTCGATCTGCTTCCGGCCAGCGGTACTATGTTATCTTTTATTAAAAATAAGATGACGACAGGTCATTTTTAGGAAATGTATATTTCGGCCTTTATCGAAAGGCTATCGACAGCAATTAACTATTTCAATGGTAATTGATAATTTACTTGTAAGTTAGTTTAAAACACTTTGGGGATTGACTTGCCTTGCTCATTCAAACGTGGCTTTTGTTCTTTTATAAATAACACTTTAGCAATTTTTGTTTTCTTGTACGTAGTCTCCAAGTTAGGTGCTAGAATACTTGTATCTTCCACGTTTATTGTATCGTTGCCTGTTTCTATATTATATTTTAGGGTCTGTTTCCATGGAGACAAGGTCGCTTTCCTAGGAAAGTCACCCTACCAGAAGGTTTAAACATATCCCTTCTTTACATGCAAACTTGACAAGCATAGCCGGGGTCAACCCGAGGGTAGAGCTAGCGTCATGGATCGGTCTTATGGCGCTACATTCAGTCTTCTTCTCTTTAGCATCCTTGGCTGCGGTTTTCCAAGCAGGGCTATGGCCTATTATTTCCAATGCACAAAGGTATCGTCAAGGCCGTCATTTGACATCATTTGATGCAATTTGAGATATCCCCCAAGGGTGAACCTACCTTGAGTGTTTCCATGGCATAATTAAACAAAACGCTGGCCCTCCTAGAAGGGTCACCCTACTTAGTTGACATGCATGATAACCATACCACTGAAATGTAAACACATCCACGAAAAACAATGTGAAGGATGGTCCTCCTACTAGTAGGGTGACCCTCTGAGGAGGGAGACCCTATGTAACCCTATGTAGGGTGACCCGCCTAGGAGGGTGACCCTATGTAAACAGTCCCTTAGTTAGCATGAGTTTTGTCTCTCAAATTGGATCCTATGTAACCCTATGTAGGGTGACCCTACTAGGAGGGTGACTAATGTAACCTTATGTAGGATGACTCTCCTAGGAGAGTGACCCTATGTAAACAGACCCTTAGTCAGCATTAGAAAATTAACTAGCGGTAAGCTAAAGAAACAATAATTTAGTAATAAAAATGTAAATTCTACACCGTAAAAAAGAGAGAGAATACTTACTGATGTTTCGGATGTTAGTCCTTTGTCAGAGTAAAGTTTACTTTATATTACATCTGAAACGTCAGTAAGTATTCTCTCTCTTTTTTTTACAGTGTAGAATTTACATTTTTATTATAATAAAGTACATGTATGTCTTTGTCAGTTGGGCAATGTGAATGCTTGAATGTTGTATCTTTGGAAGTAATATTGTTGCTTGTGATATACTGCAGCTGAATTTAAGGGAGTTTGAATTTTTTTGAGGTATTCTAGACATGATTTTGGAAATGACAACTCTGAAAAAGGAATAACTTAATCAAAGAAAATATTACACATGTTATTATTCCAAATAAACTTTTACTTCAGTACCCCCCCGACCAAGTTTAACTTCCTAGGCCCATTCCCCCTCGACCTATGAGTTGATCGAAAAAAAGCTTAAATCTGATTGTTTCAAATGCATTGTAAAGCAAACAATGAAATATTTTAAATTGATAGATGGAAGTTTGAATTTTTACCTCTTTATACTCAAAGCGTCTTCTTTTTCACTTAATTTGTCTTCTAAATCTTCCACGTGCGCCGTATCAGCTACATCAACATCATCTGTCTTTTTTCGTTTTACTGGCTTCTTTTGTGAGTTTGATGAAGCTTTTCTCTTACGTTTCTTGTCACGTCGTTCCTTCATTATCAAATATTTAGCATTAGTAGAACTGTGTTACCTTACGGACCATTAATTCTAACATTTCTAAGACGGAGAGCGACCAACCATAGTAAAAGTTTACAGTTCTTCGCTTCCAGTCCACCAGGCCTGGCTGCTTATTTGTTGTCTGTCTTTTAATAGAGTTTCCAAAATGAGCTGGATTGGATGGTTGGAGCTTGAAAGCGATCCTGGTTTGTGACCAAAGTAAAATACATTTTGGCATCAGGCATTCTTAAGGTCTCAAAACTATTTCTGTTTTCATTTTTAGGTCTTTTCAGCTTGCTAGTAGAAGAATTTGGTAAGTATGCGACTGGCAGAACTCAACTGTGCACATGTGAATATTTTTCACTCTTTACAGTCTTTGTCATACGCATTGTATATTAGTAACTTTCTAAGGCATCTTTATATTTAGTTTAAACGAGGTTGCAGTTCTGACCTGTGTTTAATATTTTGTCTGTGATAAAAAAAATGCTCGATTTATTCATGATCAATCTCATCTGAGATTGTTAGAAATGAATGTCCCTAAACAGTGTAGCACTTGCTAATGCGGGACCCGCTAGTTTTGTAATTGCTCAGTTATAATATTAACTTTTTTCATTTTTATTGGGAATCTGAAAGAAAAATCAACAAGACGCTCTAGAAAGCTTTCACTAGACTACTTTTTGTTCCAGTAGCCTGGGTTCCAAACTATTAAATTGATTCAGCAGTGGCGGTTATTTTGAAAGACAAATAAAATATAAATATACTCTAGCTGTCACATACAGTTGCAGTTTCTTTTGTTATTCTAAACAATGGCACTTTGTGAATGAGATCAGGTGCGTACACGTTTTGTAGTGAACAAACATTGTCTCTGATTTTAATATGTGCATAAAATTATAATATGAGATGCAAATGTTTGGTTTTTGTTCACAAAGAATCACAAGTTCATTTTGAAATGATAGTTTTAGAACTGTAACACTTTCAGCTACTAGTTACAATTGTGAAGACCAAGAAAATGCTAAATTAATAATAAATATAATTTTGTCCATATATATTCAATAGTCTGTGTAGATTCTTCTGTATTCATCTCCTAAAATATTTTATATAATAATTTCCTCATTATTCAGCTTTTCTGCAATAGGCATTTTAGCTTGTGTACAGGTAACCTGCTCGACCCTCAATTATGTTGTCTTGACACGTGACATTCACGTAACTGAACAAGAGTGTGTTATTTTCAAAAAACTTAGCATAACGAGATCTCATTTTCATTTCATATTTTATTTTCACTGATTCATCATTATCATCATTTACATATAATGGCATTAATACCTCTAAATTAACACTTTCATTAAAAACATCAGATACTGTTTCAGTTGGTGCGACATGCAAAGGTTTTACATAAAATGATGCATTATCAGTTTAACTAATGCAACTGTTATAAAATAAACAACCTATGTAACTTCAACAATTGTACACTGGCAAGTTCATTTGATTGTACACTGGCAAGTTCATTTGATTGCACACTGGCAAGTTCATTTCATTGCACACTGGCAAGTTCATTTGATTGCATACTGGCAAGTTCATTTGATTGCATACTGGCAAGTTCATTTGATTGCACACTGGCAAGTTCATTTGATTGCACACTGGCAAGTTCATTTGATTGCACACTGGCAAGTTCATTTGATTGCACACTGG
>JANCMA020560497.1:0-10094 GCA_024336925.2 Zoanthus solanderi
AACGTCATATTTCAATAGGGAAAAGGAGAACAAAAACATATAACAAAGAAAGTCATCAAGTTTCCTAACCAGTCCACACTACTAACTTTGCTAAAACAAAACAAAAAACATCTTCCTACCATCAATAAAACAAGTCTCTTGATCAAACAACTTTTAACAAAACAAACATCTTATACTTGATAAAATTCCTAGGTAAGTAAGAAAAAAATTAATACAAGAAAACTAAACAGTAATTGTCATTTGACAACTTATGCTTCTTACATCTTGATCCCCCGAAGTTGAGTTGGTTTTTAGGATATTGTTGACAAGTTGCTTGTGAACAATAATTACAAACACTAAGTACATCAGGTAAAGAAGCTGGTTGATCAATGCACAAACTACTCCAAACTTTCGCCTGCAAGAGAAAAAAAAACTTTTTACATAATTGGATTAAACATCATTTAGACCAATAACAAGCATAGTAGCATTGGAGTTCGAAGTGAAGGGCAAGAGGAAGCGAGGACGACCAAAGAAGACGTGGAAGATGCAAGTGGATAAGGAGAGCAAGAGTGTTAGTTTGGAGATAGAGGATGCCTTGAATCGAGCGAGATGGAGAGTGGGAGTTGGAGAGGTTGCTGTTAGGGTGGGGTAAATCCGGCCACCCCCATTTACGGGGATAAAACCGGATCAAAATTGGATGATGATGATGATGATGAGTAGCCGATGGAACCGTAGAATTTATCTTCGATTTCTAAGTGCTAAGACGATAAGAGTCTTTGACTCCCTCAGGAACGCTAATCCATCGTAGGTTAGTTTCCTACATTTCGCATTATCCATTTAACTGATAAAAGGTCTTTATCAATTTGTATTTAACACAATTTTAATCTCCACCTGGTCAGCCTAATTGGTACGGTGCCAGTCTACTTTGCAAGAGGCTCGGGCTCGATTACCGGCTGGACCGGTAAAATATGGGTATGAAAATGATTGATAAGAGAAGGTGCTGCCTTTGTTCCAATATCTGTAAACGGTAAGATCTTCGTGTATTTTGCGATAAGGACGTTGAAACGTAGAACCAGTCTCTTGACCCTCTATCTGGGAATTAAAGAAATCACGTATTTGTCGAAAAGAGCAGGGTAATGATCCCAGTGTTGTGGTCTATCTGTTATATTGAGGGTATTTCTCCAGTACTTTTTTAAGGATGTGACCCGCTGCTGTGGACTTTCTAAGAACTTCAGTTGTTGAACCCTGTTTTTGCTCCTAGTGCGTTGAGAACATTTGGATAGTCACTATATAAATGCATTATATATCTACTATATTTAACAATTAGAACACGAGCTCGAAATTTCTGTCGCCTGAGTCATTCTATCGATTGGTGATAGAAAATGAGGGAGTATTCTCAGTAGAAATTTTCAGTAGAAAATTCAGTAGAAAGTTCAGTAGAAATCTCTGAAGAAGAAACAAATGAACAACAATACTTTTTTTGATAAACAATTATTAAGTTTATTCAAACTTTTTGTCATAGGTATGACTTTAAATTGTCATGGGTATGACTTTTGTCATGGGTATGACTTTAAACTGCAACCGGTGGTAAGGCTCCAGATCGGGAGATCTGGAGTTGTGGGGAATGTGGAGCTACCCCGCCTTAATTAATTACCATTGCTCCCAGGTCCACTCTTACCCAGAGTGGTAGTACCTGTTAGGGACCCATCTATGGGTTAAATAGTTCCACCTGCTGCCTTGCAGCAGGTTATATCTCTGGTCACACAAAGGCTAGGCCCACAGCCATTAAATGTGATTGGCAGCAGCTACAGCAAGGGCTCGCAGCTATAAAAATTATGCTCCAATAAAATCCTTATGATGGCAGCAAAAAGGCATGGGCACCTGCAGCCAGCCCAAAGGTTAGGGTGGGCCGCACTTGCCTACCACAAACAGAAATGTGCAACCCCTAACCCTGGGCTGTGCAAGCACTGCTTGCAGAATGATGAGAAGCCTGATGAGCGGCTTGGGGTGAGGGTTGGGACTTGGAATGTAGGGAGTATGAATGGGAGAGGTACAGAGGTGTGTAAGGAGCTGAGAATTAAAGAGGAGGATGGATGTGTGTTGTTTGCAAGAAGTGAGGTTGAGTGCGGTTTATGGGTGTGAAGGGTAGGAGATAATTTTATAAGTTTTGGTGGTCTGGGAATAGTGATGGTACTGGAGGTATGGGAGTTTTGGTGAAGGAGGAGTTGTGTGAGAAGGTTTTGGAAGTGCGAAGGAAGAGCAACAGAGTGATGACAGTACTGATGGTACTTGAGTTCTTAAGAAGTGGTGAGAATTATATGTGTGTATGGTCTGCAAAGTGGCAGAACTGGTGCAGAGAAAGAGCATTTTTATGATGATTTGAGGAGTGCCGAGTGGGATCTTCAAAGTGCAAGAGAGCTAGTATTGGGTATAGGTGATTTTAATGGACATGTTGGAAAACAGATTGAGGGTTATGAGAGTGTGCAGGGAGGAAAGGAATTGGGGAGAGAAATGTGAAAGGAAATTAAGATGTTGTTAGAGTTCTTTGATGAAAAGGAGTTACAGTATGTGTGGCAAACACATGATTTATAAAAGGGGAGAAGAGGAAACTGATGCACAGTGCAGGGGGAAATGGGACTGAGATTGACTTTGTACTTGTGGGAATTAAGGAAAATAAAAAGTACCTGAGAGATGTGAAGGTCATCCCAGGTAAGCTTCAGCACAGGCTGGTAGTCACGGATCGGATCTGGTTAAGAAGAAAGTAAAGAAGGTGTTGAGAAAGGAAGTGAGTGAAAGAAGGAAGGTTTGGAAGCTGAAGGAAGACTATACAACAGGCAAGATTTTAAGGCAGATTAGGAGAGCTGGTAAGCACTGATGCACCAGACTTGTGGAAATGTTTTAAGGAAGGGGTGTTAAAGGCATGTGATGAAGTATGTGGGAAGAAGAAAGGGAGGAGAGATCAAGGGGACACATGGAGATGTGTAATAAAGTGGGACTGAGGTGAATAAGGCAAGATACAGGAACATGAAAAATCAGGCAAAGAAGGTAGTAGCAAAAGCAATGAAGGAGCCAGCTGATCGAGCAGGAACTGAGCTTAGTGAGCTTAATGAAAAAGGATGGGAAAAATGTTGAGGGTGGAAGATGCAGTAGAGTTAGCAGTGGTAGGCTGGATTTCAGTGAGAAAGATTGAGAGAAAGTCTGGAAAGAACATATGGAAAGAATTATGAATGAGGAGAATGAGTGGGATCAGATTGTGAAAGCAGAGTTGGTTGAAGAGCCAGCTGAGAGGGTTAGTCAAGAAGAAGTGGTGAAGGAGATGAGGGCAATGAAAGCGGGGAAGTCTGCTGGACCCTCTGAAGTAAGTGCTGAAATGATAGTGGCGAGTGGGGAGATTGGGATTGGTGTGATGGTGGAGCTGTGTCAGGGTATGTTGGATGAAAGTGGAATGCGAGATGATTGGGTGTTGAATGTTGTGGTACCAATTTCCAAGGGGAAAGGGGATGCAATGAGTTGGTGTATAGGGGAGTGAAGCTGCTAGAGCATGCAATGAAGATAATAGAAAAGGTGCTAGAAGGAAATTGCGGCGTATGGTGAAAGTTGATGAGATGCAATTTGATTTTATGCCAGGCAAAAGAACGATAGATGCAGTGTTCATTCTTAGGAGGCTGCAAGAGGAATACAATGTGCTTCATTGACCTGGAGAAGGCATTTGACAGGGTCCCATGGAAGGTATTGATGTGGGCAATATGAGGAAGAAAGCTGGTATACCAGAGGTAATGGTGAGAGCAGTGATGAGTTTGTATGAAGGTGCTAAGACAAGAGTCATAGTTGGACTGGAGTTGTCCGAAGAGGTTGAGGTGAAAGTTGGTGTGCACCAGTGGTTTTTGCAATTGTGGTTGACGTGGTTACGGAGAATGTGAGAAATGGTTTGATGAGTGAGATGTTGTTTGCTGATGACTTGGTTCTGACAAGTGAAACAATGGAGGGACTGAGGGAGATGTTCTGGAAATGGAAGGAGGCATTTGAGAGCAAGTGACTGAAGGTGAACCTTTGGGAAGACAAAAGTTTAGTGAGTGGGGCAGAAGTTGAAGTGTCTGTAAGTAAGGTAGATCCATTTGGTATTTGTGGGAAGGGAATAATGGCAAATTCAGTGTTGTGTTTGAAATGCGGGAAGTGGACCCATGGAAGATGCACAAAAGTAAAGAGGGTGACTCCGAGGTTGGGAAGAGATTTTGTATGTGGAAGATGCAAGCAAGTTAATGATGGATTAGTAGAACCGGTGGAGGAGTTGTGTGAAGAGGTGGAAACAGTAAGAAGTTTCTGTTATTTGGGGGATAGAGTGAAAGCAAGTGGTTGCAGGCAGCTGTGACAACGAAAGCAAGAATTGGGTGGGTGAAGTTCAAAAAATGCGAGGAGTTGTTGAATTGAAAAAGGTTCTCGCTTAGGACGAAAGGAATGGTTTATTGGAGTTGTGTAAGCTAGATTAGCAATGTTATATTAGAGTGAGACATATATGGTGTTTGGGGGAAAATGAAATGGGAGTTTTGAGAAGGACAGAGAGAGTAATGGTGAGAGTAATGTGTGGTGCAAAACTGGTGGAGAAAAAGAGGACAGAGGACCTAATGGAGATGTTGGGATTGAAGGAGATGGTGGTTTAGTTAATTGGCAAAGGGGAATGGAGTAAGATGGTATGGGTATGTGTTGAGGAAGGATGATGGGCATGTTTTGAGAAAAAGCATTAGAAAGTAAAGTGAAGGGCAAAAGGAAGTGAGGACGACCAAAGAAGATATGTGGAAGACACAAGTGGAGAAGGAGAGCAAGAGTTTTGGTTTGGAGAAAAGGATTCCATAAATCGAGCGAGATGGAGAGTGGAAGTTGGACAGATTGCTGTCAAAGTGGGGTAAATCCGGCCACCCTCATTTACAGAGATAAACTCGGATCAAAATTGGATGATGATGAGGATGATGATGATTTCCCACAAGGCATTGGTGGTCTTTGATCAGGGTTTCTTTCCCCTAGGCAGGTTGTCATCCACAGCTGATGAGCCCCACCAGCCCTAATACATGTACAGCAGGTTAAGTATTGGATTTTACCAGTAGCAGGCAGAATAAGCAAGCCTGACCTGACCTAAACTGACTTACAGTAAACTACATTTATTTTAAAAAACAACTCTGTCAATAAAACTGATATACAGCAATTAGTTACAGACTGAGTTACAGTAAAATGTGATACAAATTATGCAAAACTTCATGTGTAAAATGTAATTTCAAATCCAGTATACGTAAGCCTGTTCAGAGTTTCAGAAATACATACATGTATGCATGCATGCGTCGGGATAAAATGTTATATTCATAAACTTAAACAAAGGAATCATATGGTAATGATCGAATTCTCATCCCACTCCATTACATTTCTTTGTTTCATGAATGTAATGTTCATTAATTTATCCCGATGCATGCATGAATTTCTGAAACTCCAAATTGGCTTATTGAATCAATCATTTTATTTTAGGGTGGCCAGGTATTTGTTATTGAAAGATCGGTTAGACGATCTCTCTTTTTCGCAGGGCTCACATGCTAGAGACATAACTCATTAGTGTCCTCATCACCTTCTTCTTGCACACTATATAATTATGTAGTATTATGGGCTAGATAATGTGAATCTAATATATATAATATACATATAATTAATTATTTTGTTTCAGAGGTAAGTCAGTCCAAAAATTGGTGACTGACTTGAAGCCAATCATAAACACACCAAAAAGGCATCCTTTGTTTAGAGAAGTCAGGTGCAGTATGAATAATCCATTGTTCAGTAATTAAAATACAGTATTAGCAGACAAAGTACTTAGGTGCTAATTGATATTAAATTATATAACAATTAGATTTAAAACATATTGAATTATTTAATAATTGAATTATTGCCTAAAATTTAGTAATTTAATGATGTAATTGGTATGCTTCCTCTAATGTATTGTGTGAATCTGTGATCTCTGAGAGCTAAATTAATGGAGACCCTGTCTCCAAAAGGATCATTTAATTTTTGAACGGGGGTACAGTACGTTGGAGAGAATGGGGCTAGAAGATTTAATTAGAAAAGGAGAAAGAGAAAAATCGTACAGCGTACAATTGAGAGAATAAATAAGCATCAAAAGAGTGGATAGAGATAAAATTTCCAAACTTCGGAGGAAAAATATAATATCTCTCTTGTAGACAACTTTAACCTGAAATTTGTTTATGATCAACATGTACTGTACACCCTTATATACACAGTATATGCATTCATATGGTCTAGCTCTTAATTATATATAAGCCAATACTCCAAACATCAGCTTTTTTGTCTACTGATCTACTGACTATTTACAGCTGTAATGGCTAAACATTTTGACTATGATTTAATTAATCACAATTTGATATATCAATGTCTTTGTTCTTGATAGATATCTTGTGAGACCAAATGATGTTCCCATATACACAGAATTGATTCCAGCCATACCCAGGTACGGTGAACAGTATTTTGAAACATCACAAAAATTGGAAATTTAATGATCTGTATAATTAATTGATAAGAGGACTTTATGTCTTTCAATTCAGTCTGTAATCATATACTCATGATTAAGCATTGCGGTCATCTGATTTTGTTAATCACTTGTGTGATTATACAGACCAAATTGGACTCCATGCACTTGGTCCTATTACAATTATTATATAATTACTACATTATAAGCCTGGGTTATACAGGGTTCAAAATTAACAATAGTGTGATGAATGTGTCATCGATGTCTAATTGGCGAGAGAGCCTGGAGAGAAGGCCAGGCTGCTAGGAACGAAAAGAGTTTTTGTTGGATAGTTTTGGAAAAAGAGAACTCGAACTAAGAAGTGTATATAGTTATTAGTTATTCTACGTTATATTAAATAAGAAAGCAAATTATTACAATAGTCTGCTTAAGTTGATGCACACTAGTAAAATTGTTGTTGGACTACTGTATATAGTGAACTTGACTTCAAACTATTTCACATGACTAGTAAAATATATCCTTTCAAAACTATAAATCATTTATATAAATAGTAGTTTTGAAAGCAACTAAAGGATATATAATAATTATTTATCAAATTATAATTAATAATTTAATGTAATTATGTGATTAATGTATAATACTGTAATTGTAATTAAATAATTATGTTTTAGGTGTATGCACTGTAATTATTTAATGTGTACAGTACAAATTAGTTTCTCTATTTTAGTGAAGGCATGAGAACTATCAAGCTTCGGCGTGTTGCGAGGGAAACTCTTGGTTTCAATGTTAGAGGAGGTAAATAGTCACTGGTATCTCATGAACGACCCTGGCTTTTAATATTAATAAACATTTAGTTTAGCGGTGTTGATGACTGCTTATAAATAGCTTTTTGATTGTTAAATTAGCATTTAGATCAGGTAACTAGTCATCTTGCGAGCCCCATAGCTGTTTTGCCCAAAGTCGACATCTCAATGCAAATCCTTGGTCATCGATCATCCCATTAGAAATAAATCATTTTTGTTCTTCAAACTATAATCAGTTATATTAAACAGGATAATTTGTCACCAAAAGATAAGAACCTTTTCCAATTAATACATCTAAGTGAGGCAAAGTTCACTGATATCATTAACTCAGAACTTTTGAACAATTAACCCTTTATGAATGTATATGTGTTGAGCAGTCAATTCTTTTCAGACAGTTTTAACAGACAATGCTATATACCATCAGTTATAAGTAACAAGAACAGTTTTACAAATAAAGTTAGGTTTTACACCGTAGTGAAAAGAATTTTAAAACTGATGTTTCGGACTGTAGTCCTTTATCAGAGTGAATGCATGAGAGATAAATAAAGAGGTGGTTATAGCTCAGTCTAAAGTAAGATAATAACTCAATGAGATAGGTATGCAAAAAACAAAAGGAAATAAAAGGATAGAGATCGATCTGTGAAAAAAAATTGTTAAAAAATGAAAAGATTCCAGGACAACAGAAGGTTAACAGAAAGTGAAGCGTTCATAGTATATCCTGTAGGGATTAAGAGTACCCAAAGCGTGAATTAGTTGCATTTCTTTAGCCTTGCAACAGTCTTTATTACTGCCGTTGATGACAGAAAGACCAAATGCAAGAAAATTAGAAATAGAATGTTTTGAAGAATTAAAATGGCGAGAGGCAGGTTTAGATGGGTACAGTAGTTCTTGCATATGTCATAAAGGTGATCACCTCAACGGCGGCCAGTTTTCCCAATGTATATAAACTTGTTGATTAATTTTTGGGGGTGATCCAGATAGCAGTCTGGATCCAGGAATTTTTTAAAGGATTCTTTAGCATTGTTTGATAGGGCTATTTTCAACTTATGTACTGTAAATATAATTCCGTAATAATTAATCAGATTGATTAATACAGACAATAGGTCATTGGCAGAGTTTAATTATTTAATGAAAGTGTTTTATATTTTAAAACTATTAACTTTGGTATGTACGTTGTACTTTAGGCAAAGAACATGGCACAGGTGTTTTTGTCACTTTGGTAATGCGAGGATGCCTAGCAGATATTGTCGGACTCAAGGTACAAAAATTCACCTCAATCTATATATATACTTAATTAAGAAAGCAGCTAGTTTTAATATTGGGATGCAAAGTTTTTGTTTTGTTGTTAACATCATACTACATGTGTACTGGCCCAAGAATTGAATAGAAACTATTGTTATTGGTGGTAACCTGTCGGATACTTATAAAACTGCATGGAACCGAAATTTTGTTGTTTTCACACTCTTCAAGTGTGTAAAATATACTCTGGGCTGAGTGAAGTAAATTTTATTTAATATGTTTTCAAACTTCATTTTAAATTTTTGACAGTTAGTTACTTGGTAGAAGCTGTCACTCATTTAGTTCACGTTATATTGTACTTTTTTCTTTTGATTCAACTGAACAAGGAAATATAGCAGCTTTTTTTCTGCTGTCGATACAATTCAGAGGCATTTAAATAGTGATCCTTGTATACAAATATTTTGGGACAAATGTTAGCCTATTGAGCCACTTATAAGCAAAAGGATGGGAGCCACCCATTTTGTTAACATCACATGATATATATATGCAGCATAATGCAGCATATCGTGTACATACAAGTCGAGCCCCATTTTTGGATCCCAAAATCAATACTCTCTTAAAAGTTTATTATTTTATTTATATTGCCCGTGTAAAAGGCAAGGAAAGTTTTTTAAGCCGATTTTCACGCCTTAAAACCTCGACTTATACATTTACACGAGCAAATACAGTAATTGGCATTTAAAGTTGAATTGAAGTGTCAGTAGCCTGTTCTGTTGGAGTAAATCCTTTGATTTCTCGATATTTCTGGGTCAAGGAAAATAGCATTTGGTCATGGAAAAGTCATGAAATTTCATTCATCATTCAATTCACAGTCAGTGTTAACCCTGTATAAGGTTAGGAACATGGCCATGGGTTAAAAAGTTAACCCTAGATTGGTGCTAATTGGCTTTTGAACAAAGTTGGCCCTACTTTACTTCTTGTGCTCTCTCCTCAAAGCCTGGTGACGAGATACTGAGTATCAACGGCTATCAATTAACAGAAGCAACACATGAAGAGGTTGTAAATTTATTGAAGACAAGAAGGAATTTGTTGTTGAAAGTCAAAAGTGAGTAGATTTTGAATTTACAGTTGAACTCAGTGAAGTAACAAATGGTTGGAATTCAAATGAATGATTTTGAAATTGCATAAGCGTATATAACGTGGTAAAAATATGGGTACTAGGTGGCCCATATATGGCCCATATATGGAAAATACATGGAACCGTAAAACATAAATATGGTTTAAATCTGGGTAGAAAAAAAATGAATTTCTCTACGATGAAATAAATATGGGCCTTATATGGTTTGGAAAAATCAGTAGAACAAAATATGGGAAAAATATGGGGGGATGATATCCCATATAATTTCCATATATTTTAAAAACAATATGAAGTGATGGCAACATGGGTAAAATGTGGGTTGATTATGCCATACAATTCCCACATTTAAGTTACACAACATAACCAGCAGATTATATGGGAAAAATATGGAAGGAGGACTTTTCACATAGTTATATAT
>JANCMA020560605.1:0-19952 GCA_024336925.2 Zoanthus solanderi
TAATTGGCGTAAGCTGTTGCGGTGTCCCTGCCAATCCCTGAAATTATTTCTTTTGTTATTATTTCTTGTTTGTATTTGTAATTGTGTCCTGGCGAAGCTAATAAAATAAAAAATAAAAATTAAGTATGTTAAGTGACAAAACCACCCATAGGCTGCTCTAATAAAAGGATCCAATGAAAGTATATGAATCAAAATTAAAAGCACTTTTATCATCCAAAAAAACAAAAACTTGGGTACAAATTATGTAGAGGGTTGAACATGACTGACGGAATGAAATCTAGGATGTATGGACTGCCAAAAATTCACAAAAATGATTTCCCTTTCAGACAATTGCACTGGTAGTTTTCTTGGTTCAACAACATATTAACTATTAAAGTATCTTAGTCACATTTTAGCGCTTATAATAGGTGAGACCGAACATCATATACGCAACACTTATGATTGGATACATAAAGTAAGAGAACTAAGACTGTGTTATAACAAAGTACTTGTGTAATTTGATGTTATTGTGTCGTTATTTCGATCAATTCTTACCAGATTAGCTGTGAAAGTCGTCGAGTCCAGATTGATAATGGATAGAACATAACTTACGCCTCAGAACGTAACTCCTTTGGAGTTTTGCTTGAATTCAACTGAATTCCATTCTAAAGAAAATTTCTATAAACAACGGCAATGGGGAGCTCGATATCGGTTAACACATCTAATAATGAAGGATTTATAGTTGAAAGCACTTAACACCTTTTCAAAATGTCCAAAATTATACAACAAAAGTTTATAAAAAGTTGCAAAGTATCAGAGAGAAAGAGCGGATTAAAAAAAAAAAGATTTTAAAGGCTCGACCGTCCTGAAGAAGGCACAACGGAAAAAGTGAAAAACGTTTTCCAAGAATATAACTTCAAAGTTGTTATGAAACCAGTTTCTAGTTTAAAAAAGATGTGATACCGCTATGCTAAAAACCTTGTGTGATTTATTCAATTTCATGTAAAGATTGTCAAACAAAATATAACTGTTAAAGGGACAAGAGGAAATGAACATCAAAGAAGCGTCAGCTTGGCAAAAACAAAGGATTCGACTTTAGCAGAGCATCTATATAATAATGATCACTCCATTTGTTGGGACAATAGCAAAATCTTTAGTAAAGAAAATCACTGGTTCAAAAAAAAGTTGAAGGAAGCATGTATAATTGGACAAACTGAAAATATTGCAAACATTTGTGAAAAATTAATCATGCTTGTAACTGTAAATAGTTAACATTTAAAAAAATAATTTTAGTTAATTTACATGTTCCTAAAATACTTGAGCAGATTGTTTAACATAACTATTTTATCGTGATAATGAGCGCATAGGTCCGAAAGCACGATTTTTAAACTCTTTTAACCTTTTAGCTTTTATACTGGAGAAATAATTAAATATAATAGTACGAAGTTACCCAGCATCAAACCAATTTTAGAACTTAACTTGTTACTTACTAATATCTTGAATAGTGCACCACACTTATTAAATCAGTTTTAATACAATGCACCTGCACAACGGCACACACTTATTAATAAATACCTCAACAGAAATAAGTACAATGCTGCTGAAAATATACAGTAAAACGGTTACTGTTTATCAGCAGGTTACCTAAATTGAATATCCCCATCCAGAGGGAGATAAGTTAATCAGTAGAAGACGAAGAAAAAAAAAGAAGATAATCTATGGCACCCAAACTCTGCTGCGCAGAGAAACGGACAGAGCACGAGCTCAGTGGTGGGAGAGACAGTGCAGTAGTATGCAAAAGTTAAAGAACTCTGTCAAAAGTACCGAGGAGGCAAGAAACAAGAAGACTTGTTGAGTAAAAATGGAAAGTTGTTGACTGATCCAGAAGAGATTAAAGAAAGATGGAGATAGTACATAGAAGAATTATACGCAAAGGATAAGAAGCCAGACCACATCCCCTTAGAACTGGAAGAAGAGATAAGAGGAGATAATTAAGGCCATTTACCATTTAGCTGACGGGAAGTCGGAAGGAATAGAAATTGAAATGTGCAAAGCAATCGGCACAGTTTAAGTTGACACATTTATAGAGCTTTGCTGCACTATAGGACTGGAATGTGGCCAGAAGATTGGCTAGAATTGGTGCTCATACCAATCGGGAAGAAATCACAAACCAAGAGATATGAACAACACAGAACCATAAGCCTTATAGTACATGCCTCAAAAGTCATTCTCCTTGTGCTGACTAGGAGAATAGAGACTAAGGTTAATGCGTACCTGAGCAACGACCAGTTTGGGTTTCGGAAAGGTGTTGGCACAAGAGAGGCTATTGCTGCTATGAGATTACTCATTGAACAATGCATCGACCACGAACAGGAAGTATTCTTGTGCTTTGTAGACTTGGAAAAGGGCTTCGGTAGAGTTATTCGGGTGAAACTCCTAGGAATTTTGAAATTTATCGGCATTGACTGGCGGGATTGACGGCTGATTGAGAAAGTATATACGGGACAAAAGGCAAAAGTAAGGGTGAAAGATAGCCTAACAAATACAGCACTGATTGGTCGTGGCACAAGACAAGGATGCTCGCTTTCTCCTGTACTTTTTAACATATACGCTGAAGCCATGTTAACAGATGCTCTAAGTGATGTGAACGAAGGTGTCCGAGTGGGAGGCCATCTCATCAAAACAATACGGTATGCAGATGACCAAGCAACATTTGCGAACTCGGCTGAAGGACTTCAGCACTTGATGGATAAAATGTAGGAAAACGAGTTGGAAAATGGCGTGAAGATCAACATAAAGAAGACCAAGATACTGAAAATTTGCAAGAGACCCGATGAGGAGTTGCAGTCTTCCTTGAAGGTCAACAATTAAGTCAAGTGATACATTTAAGCTATCTTGGAAGCCTAATATCAAAGGACAAACTTTGTAAGAAAGACGTCAGATCGAGAATAGCTCGAGCAAACAATGCGTTCTCTAATAGGAAAGAATTTTTAACAAAATTTTGCACCCTCGACCTAAATAAAAGAATTGTTAAGATTGTCATTTGGAGCACACTGCTCTATGGCGCCGAGTCATGGGCATTGAGAAAGGATGATATACCAAGGTTAGAGAGCTGCGAAATGTGGCTTTGGAGAAAGATACTGAACATCTCCTGGACAGATAAAAATAGTAACAAAGAGGTACTTCAGCGAGTTAACGAAGATAGGGCAATAATACCATCAATTTATAAGAAACAAAGAACTTGGCTTGGTCATACACTGAGGCACGGAAATCTGCTCCCTCTTATCATTGAAGGAAGAGTAGGAGGAAGGAGGCCTCCAGAAGGACCAAGAACGGGAATGTTAGATAGAATAAAAAATGGCAGCTCTTATCAATGTGTAAAGAAGAGAGCCAGGGAGAGAAAATTATAAGTATGGACCTGCCTTTGCGCAGATCACACATACACACACACACACCCAAACATCCTGGTATCCCATTAAACTCAATGATGCCTTGAAAAATTTCCTTCAATATGTCCCCACTGGCCATTTTTTGTTATACTCGGCTATATGTTCCGGATGCACTAAGGATTTCTGAGGTACCACACCTTCATAAATAACTGTTTATAATTACTTACAAGGGGGTCGCCCCCATGTTGGGATGCTATTTCTGGGTAGTTTCCATGCAGCTTCCAAATGCATTCTACAGTGCTTCTGATCATCCTGAAGTGAGAGCGGAATGAAGTCTGATAATTGTGGCATCGTTTCTTTTTTCAATTATCTGTTTGTTTTTATTTCAGGCTTCCGTAGCAATGTTGAAGCCTTCAATACCAAATCGTCCAAATCCTCTCCGAAATCTTACTTCTCCAGCAATTCAAATGCAAGGCACGGGCTAGAATAGAAGATGTCCTTTGACTTACTTCAAATTTGATTTTGGCTAGTGGCCACTGACCGAAAACCTGATTGTTATATTTTCCTTTCTATTGTCATAAAAAATCTGATCAAACCAGATTAAAAAATCTGGATTCCAGATTGAAAAAAAGAAATGAAACTAAGCTGTTTTATCGTTGCCATACATGAAGTAAAAAGTTGACGAATCGAAATTTAGCCCATTATCAACACAACTGACGTTTTCTCTGAGTGTGCTGCTGAATGGCAAAGATGCATTTCTGCTAGTCTAGTTTTCTAATATGGCATCCACACAAAAGCATTTTTTGGCTGTGAGTTAAAACTAAACTTACATTTATAGGGTCCGCAATAATGTGTGTTTTGCATGTTTTCTTTCCAACAGATTGCAAGATGCCCTATGGGAAAGTGACAGTCGGGTGAAGTCTCTTTCTGCACGGGTATTGCACACGGAGAGAGCCATACATATATTGATAAAAAGGCTTGATGAAATTGAGGCTCAAATTGCTGACATACTTGAAGCAAAGGAGAATTCGAAAGCTGGTGAGATTCTTGTTTTAATTTTTAGGCTCGTAAGTCTAAATGTAAATCTTTTTATCTAATGTGTTTTAGGCATTTTATTGGTGCAAAACGTTGAATGCAGTTAAAGACTGTAAAAACTGTAGTTTAGAATTCAATTCTGCGATTGAATTCAAATATTCAATTTTATGTAGAAAGAAACTTCAAGGAGGCCAAAAGATTAAAAGAGGAAGGCGATTTATTGATTGCGGAAGGTGTTGCGAACCAGAAGAAACTGGAGAATCTTAAGCAACAGCTGATTCAGGAGTCCAGCAACTTAGAAGAGGCACAAAGTGAGAACACGAAACTTGGAGAAGTGCTTAGAGAGAAAGAATGCCAAGCAGGTTTGACAAGATTATGTAATTATAAAAAGTACGGTTGTCTCAGAAACCGGGATTCATCCGACCGTTAAAGATGTTTCAGTTGCTGATATGTGTTTTTCTTTACTTTAGATATGAATAGAATACAGTCAGCAAGTGGAATTTTAGCAAGTCTTAGCAAATTTAAAGACAGGTAAATAAATTAAGAAAAAAAATTGTTACCATTTGCAAAGTAAACACAAAGTGTTGAATCAAGGTTACCAGGTAGAACTCATTCTCGCCAATTCGACTTTTTTCCAAGATCAGTAATAATAATAATAAGAAGAAGAAGAAGAAGAAGAAGAATAACTAATTTTTATATAGTGCCTATAGCTAAAGCTCTAAGTGTTTTGCAATTAAAAGTCACACAGATTTTATGGAGTAAAAACTATAAATGAAAAAAATACTGAACAAAATAAATAAAAAAGATAAAAATATAGGAGTAACAAATTGTAAAATTGTTTATAAAGATAGGTTTTCAGTTGAGACTTGAAACATTTGACAGATGAGACAGATTTGATAGGTTTTGGAAGATTGCTTCAGAGGTAGGGTGCACAGACCTTTAACTGACGATAACCATAATTCTTGAGAGTAAAATAGTGGGTCTTTAGAAGGAGTCCACTAGAGGGTCTTAAGGTTCGGTTGGGCTTGTAGGGTACCAAGAATTCAGAAATGTAAGTAGGGCTTGACCATAGAGGGCTTTGAAGGTATGTAGGAGGATTTTGGCAAGTACGGAAGTAATATTATCATACCTAGAAGTGTAAGTCAGAAGGCGAGCAGGAGCATTAAGCTTATTTTGGAGTATCTTGAGCAGACAATAAAAAAGAGAGTTATAGGAGTCCAATTTAGATGTAACAAAGGCGCGTATAAGGCGTTCAAGGGCAGCTCTTGACAGATACTTTCTGATCTAAGATATATTTCTGAGATGAAAAAGGGAGATTACAGATGCTGTTGACTTGATGTAACATCGACATAGTTTCATTAAAAACTGCAACAATGTTTTTAAGGTCTTTTTTGTGTGTGTGAGGAAATCAGGCTAGGCACAAGAGTTAGAATAGAATATTGGAAAGTCCGTTTTAGCGGTAGTCAGTTTAAGTTTGTTAATGGTCATCCAATTTCCAATGTCCAGCAAGCACATTTCTGTGATTTGCTTTGTCTTCGTCATCTCATCAGAATTGTAAGTAAAAGTTGAGTAGATTTGAGTTCGTCAACATACAAATGAAACTTGACGTTGTATTGAAGTAGGTCGTCCAAAAGCGATACATACAATAAATACAGAATAGACCCAAGTGTTGATCCCTGTGGGGCACCTTGATTAATGTTACACACTGAAGATCTTCTACTATTTATGAAGACAAAATGTTTCCGTTTGTCTCAGATATGATTGAAACCAACACCAGGCTTGCCCTTTAATGCCAAACTTTGAAGGCAGTCTGTTGAGAAGTATGCCATGGTCAACAGTGTCAAAAGCTGCAGAAAGATCTAAAAGCAACAATACAACACGACAGTTTTTATCAATAGATCGCAATATGTCATTTTGTACACGAATCAAAGCAGTTTCACAGCTATGAAATTGCTTATATGCCGATTGAAATGGCTCAAATAGGTTATTGTTCTGAAAGTAGGCATTAAGGCGAGTTGTGACAACTTTATGTGTAACTTTGGTTAGCAGCCTTAAATTTGAAACGGGTCTGTTTGCATAAAGTTCAAGCTCTAACGATGATTTCTTAAGTAAGGGGTCTATAACTGCTTCCTTTAAACTAGGCATTGTTGATGAATCAAGAAACAAATTGACAATGTTTGTGATGACAGGAACGAGAAGATCAAGATGTTTAAAGAAAACAGAAGGAACCGGATCGAGATTACATGCTCTGGTGGCACATTTATGAACAATACGAATAACTTTTTCTGTTGTAGCTGATGAAAGTTCATTGAGTTCACAATTAAGTCCAGACGCAATATTAATATTGCTATAATTGGCAGGCAGTAGTTTAATGGTTTTGAGTTCTTTTCTGATATTGTGGATTTTGGTTTCAAAATAATCAGCAAATTCGTTTGCAAGGATGCTGTCAGAGCTACAAACTGAATAAAGCATTTCAGGCTTGGTTCAAGGAATTTTGATCATTTCCAGCCTCATCAACCATCTTGGAATATAATTCCATTTTTGTGTTGACAATTAGCTATTGAACACGGACACATTGGTTGTTTTAGGTCTTTTGTGAGGCTAAATTATTGTTGTACCAACCTGCTGCAGGGAGTGCACTGATCGTTTTTCTCTGTAGCGATGCTTGAGCCTCGAGCACAGATGACAGTATGCTTTAATATCAGTCAGAAAGCTTTGAAACACTTAGATTCGAGACAGATAATGAGTGTAATGGAGAGTTTATTAAATCCTGTTCAAATCGGTCATGATCAATGTTACGCAGTTTACGATATAAAATAAGCTTCCTTCGAGTGTATGGCGTGCTAACATTCCAAGAGCAGTGGTAGGCAAAGTGGTCAGATGTTAATGGGTCGTGGACATCGGTGTTGGAAATTAGATCTTCATCATTCCTTGTAATTATAAGATCAAGTATGTGGCCATTTTTATTTGTTGGAACAGTTATGTGTCGTTCAAGGTTAAAGCAGTTCACAATATCGACAAACTTTGTTGCTAATCTATTGCTTGTGTCATCCGTATGGAAATTGAAAATCAGCAGCCGTCAAGCGGTTTAACGTTAGCATCTGGCTAGGAAAAATGGACAACCACTTCCTTTGCAATTGACGTTAAATATATTTATTGTTATTTTTTATTTCGTTTATGTTCAGTATTTACTCTTCTTTAAAGAGAAAAGAACTAGCGGTAAACTAGTGTGAGCTGCGTCGGTGTTTCTAAAGAAACAATTTAGTGATAAATATGTAAATTCTACACCGTATAAAAAGAGAAAACTTACTGAGGTTTCGGACGTTAGTCCTTCACAAGCTCTTTTACTCCGACGAAGGACTAACGTCCGAAACGTCAGTAAGTTTTATCTTTTTATACGGTGTAGAATGTACATATTTATCACTAACTTGTTTACTCAATTTTGTTTTCCTTCTTGTATAACTGGTATTTAACCTATTTTGTTTAAGAAAGATCATTACCATATTTTCTTGCTTTTGTGATACGACAAAAAGTTACACTGAATGATCAAGTGTGGCTTCATTTCAAGATGTACAATGTCCCTGCAAAACACATGTCTATGTCACCTTAATAGACTCCTTCTCACTAGCTCCTCCAGATCACCTTCAATTCTAAACCACTCTAGGTGTTCCGAACTTGACACCTTATCTGCTCCTTTCCTTACCCCAAGCCTCGCTAAATTGCTCACTATCAGCTCCTCAGTCTGGCCACAGTAAGATAATACTGTTAGAATAAAAATATTTCCTCTTTACTTCATAGGTCATTCACTTCTACTTACCAGAACACCACTCAGTTGTCCAACTTCTTCCACGTAGTACAAATTCTAGCACTTAATGATTGAAAAAAAATCATTAGATGTCACCCAAGTAGCAGAATGAAATCAATAATGATTAATATAACAAAATAATGATAATAATATCTTCATTAAAATAGATACTTCCAAGCAAACGTGTAAGTTTACAAAAACATTTAATGCAGAATTCCTATATAAAATTAAAGAAAACATCGTTTCAAACGCTGAATTTTTACAGCTCCGCCTTGCGAAATATCTGCGTGTTCATTTTTTGGAAGGGGATCACTCATGCAGTGATTGTTGATAGAAAATAACTTTTTCTACAAAGTTGCACGTCATTTTTTTTATAATTTCTGAAATAGTTTTAAACTTGTTTGTATAACCATACTTCTGTGTGCGCCTACAAAATTTATTAACTTCCTCGAGATATTTACTCTCATAGGCACCTGCCCACACTTCACATGGATACATAAAAATAAATCATGATACGGCTATCAATTAGAGTTCTTGCATAGAATATCCGAAATATGTACAAACTCTTAAGATATATAATCTGAAGCTAGTCTTACTAACCGCAGGTTTGAAATGTGTGTTCCAATTACCCAAATGTTTATTAAACGTTACTCCCAGTAATGTGAGTTTTTCCTTTCGATGTCACAGATTGTTCAGGGAGTGGCTTACTGGTTTTCCCACGAACCACCATTTCCCATGTTTTTTTAAGGTTTAAGGTCATTCGATCATTTAAGGATGTATCAAAGTAACTGGAATGCTTAACATTATGTCATCAGCGTGCTTCAAAAGAAGATTTCTAGTTGGATTAGCGGCTGTGGTATTGTTAACCATGATAGAGAACAAGACTGGTCTCAGAACAGTCCCCTGTGGGACCCCTTTGTTAATATCAACAAACTTTGTTGATAATCCATCTACCACAACTCTTTGCTTTCGGTCATTGAGAAAGCGGATTATCTATTTTATAACAAATGGCTTGATATTATAAGTAGAAATTGGTGGCTGCTAGGGTAGTGGGTAGAATACAAGGAAGGAAGTCCCCAATTTTTCTACTACCCCCTTAAATTAAGATAAAAGCCTTTTTTAAGACAGCTGATTAAAAAATATATAGAAAAATTAAACTGGATTGAAGAAAATTAACTGGTTTTAAAAAAATCCTAAGTCCTCCGCAGTTTCATTCCCACAAGACTTATTAACAACTAGTATATTTTCTCAAGGTTTACGAAAAAGAAAGTACTGAAAATCTTGTTGGAGGCAGAAGTAACTATTTGTCAGGTAATTTGCATAGTTCTAAAATTTATTCTTTATGTTATTGAAAGGATTAATGGAAATTGATGAATTGAATAGTTAAATAGTAAACACTGACTTTATTAGTTGTTTTCAAATCTATTTAATTAATTTACTGGCTGACTGAGTGATGGATTGACTGACTGTCGGATAGAGTGATTGATTATCTACTAACTGATTAATCGATTTATAACTTACTTTATTAACATTGATTGATTGACGGACTAAATCACTCCGACGAAGGACTACAGTGCGAAAGGTCAGTTTTTTTTAATTTTTTCTCGATTCACTACGGTGTAAAATTTAACTACTTGTAAAACTGTTTCTATAGAAACACTGACGCAGCGTTCCATTTATGACTGACTAATAGATTGGTTGATAGAATGGTTATTGATTGATTGCTTTATTTTTCGATTCGTTAACTGATTGATTTACTGACTAACTGATTGATTGTTTAATTGGTAAACCTTGCTCTTTTAATTGATTGTGTATCTATTCTAAATTCACTTACTGATTACCAACTAACCCTGTTGCTTTAAAATTACCACAAAATATATTTGAAATAAGTATAGTTCTAAACTCTTTCGTCTAAACTATAATTTCTGATTGTCAAACCACGCAGAACCTCATTGACGATTTGTGTAGAAAACGTGGTATCTCCAGTAACCAAGCTTGTGGTGAAAACATTAAAAAGGAAAGTAGCGAGGTGAGGAAAACGAGATGTACAACATTTAGTGTTACAAGTATAACTGGCATTTAAAACAGAATGAAAAGGAGGTACAAGTAGGAAAGTCAGGAATGCTAACGGCTTTGGAAGGGACCAAAACGCTGGCAACGTAGCTGATACTGTTGGGTAAAGGCTATCGGCGTGAGTATCCCTTGGTCCAATAATTTCTTCATTTAAAAATGTATCTGCCTCTGATGTAGCTTACAATGTTTTGTGCAACTGAAATTTATGTTTTTGAGGCTTCAAAAGATTACACTAAACAAATTATGGAAAGTACGTCTAAGATTTTCGCTTTTCTACATGCGCTGAATTTCTTGCAATTAATTTTACTCCATTTAAACGAAATTAATTATGTTACGCACGATTGAGGACCATGTTAATTCTAGGTAGAAGAGAGAGATCAATACTGCCAAACAGCGAATGAAGACTCTCCTAAAATCACTCCCAAATTATTCCAAGAAATGGCTGACCAACTTGATGTTCTTGAGGGACAGCTGGAAGCTCTGATTGAAATTGAAGACTATGATAAAGCTGATATCCTTTTAAATTAGCATTTTTCTTTTTGTTCACACATTCTATGTTATCGGTATTTCGTCCTCCAGCCTCTATTTAGCGGCAGCAGCATGGCCCATTGGTCATTGTCAGGGATTTGTTTGTGGTTTTGCCAGGTTCAAACTCCAATCTGTCTGGATTTGGGTGATCCCCTAGTCAAACCACTTAGTAAATAGCCAACATGTTTGCCTCGTAATTGTTAATTTTTTTATTTTGTCGTGTCATACTCGGAGATCTTGGCTCTCTCAGCTGCTGTAAAATCTAAGTTAAAGAATTGTTTTTAACCCTATCCTATCGGTGGTATTTCCCGGAAATGTGCGTTCATATAAATTTATCTACAACAAAATAGGTTATAAGAGTAGAAACAAATTTGAACATTTCAGTCATACCCATGACTTTGTACCCATACAACTATATATTCAGTTTTATTGTAACTGTGCAGTTGGTTGAGGAGGCTTAATTATTATTAAAAATATAAATTAAGGTTGTCACCATTGAAAAAGAGATAAAAACACTGTCGCTTCGGACGTTAGCCTTTCAACATCGTCCAGCAAATGACTTACGACCCAAACGTCAGTGCATATCTCTTTTTCAACGGTTTCAACTTAATTTTTTTCTATAGAATTAATTTATTGTAAAATCGACGCGGTATTTTATCGTTACTATAGACTTGATAAATTAAATATTGAAATTTCTCTTCTTCGAAAACTAAATATGTTGATAGATGTTCAATGCATTCTTTTTTTCGACAGTCATGTTTTATATAAGAATATTACCTTAGCGCTTAGAGAATTTTGTCATCCTCTGTTGAATATCTTTTCAACACTAAAAGACAAATATCTTATCTCCACTTCAAACATTTTATGTTTTCTATACCTGGAAATTCTGTAAGATTTTAAAAACTGTTCTTAACTTTAACCAGATAGAATAAACCAAGAAAT
Source organism: Zoanthus solanderi (assembly GCA_024336925.2). Classification (NCBI taxonomy): domain Eukaryota; kingdom Metazoa; phylum Cnidaria; class Anthozoa; order Zoantharia; family Zoanthidae; genus Zoanthus; species Zoanthus solanderi. The sequence goes on from JANCMA020560605.1 coordinate 11,752, forward strand.
AACTGAATTGAAAAAAGAACTGGACAAATACAGAGCACAAAGCCGATTTTTGGATAAGAAAACTTCTGTTTAGCGTTGAAATATTTGCCAAATGAGACTTTTCGTTTACATAACTAGTACTGTTACGGTATCGCTCGACCGACAAAGATATACGACAAAACTCTTCAATGAACCCAACTTATATATTTAAAAAGATATGTAATGTAATCCTAGTAACAAAAGAGCGATTTCTGAACAATATAAGCTACTATTAAACTAAGTTTACCGTACTGCTTTAACTTTAGTCACCACTGACACGAGCTCTTGATAAATGTCGATGTCTCCAAAGAAATCTCTTCTTGACCTTAAATGAAGTTTCCTCAATATCTTTCCCACTCGCTCTCTGCCGACAGCAATAGCACTCTATAGCTTCTCCACTCGCTCTCCCGCAAGAACAACTATAGCACTCTATAGATTCTGCACCTCGCGTGCAAGAATATCGGCGCTGAAACCTAGATACAGGGTGGAGCTGGTCCATGGGTAGTTACATATGGGGACGGAGCTAAGCAAACGTCAGAGCTCATTAAAAAAAGAGCATTGATTATAAGTACTATTTATACTGTATGTGCAATTTAAATGGTTAATTAAAATTGGTGTGATATCATCTTTAGGGCATACATCGCCAACCTGTCAGCTATGGATTTTAATATAGAACCATTATGCTATGCTGTCGTGTTTTGTTGGTTTGTAGAGGTATGATCATACATACAAATAGCATATTTTGTATTTTTTTTTATAACCAAACCTTTCACTTTGTTACTGTCTTCGTCTGACTCATCAGAGCAGTGGATGTCCATTCGCTGTCACTCGCTTCATCATAATCCAGTTCATGGTCAAACAGATCTTCATCATTTGTCTCCAAGATGGATTAGTGGGAGAGAGGAGCCTTTGGTTTATAACATTCACACCCTAGTTGGCCCATTGAATACTAAACTCTCTTATTTGTGTTTTAACTGTTTCTACCCCATCAATGGTGCTGAAAATTAATTAAAGATTTTATTTCATGTTATAGCATTCATATTGGTGAAGCCCTTCCATACAGCATTTGTAACGATTACAAAATAGCAAAACTATAAACTCTTGAAATTCAACGTAACAGAATTAACTACGATCATAAACCAAAAACCAACATTAGACACAGGCCAGGGTTCTAGGATCCAGGCCTAGAGCAATCTCTCGGTACCAGGACCTATGCTACACTATCCCTCCCCCTTTCAAAAGTTAGTTCAGCTGTAGGCTGTTCTAACAAAGTCTTTAAGCCAAAGAGCCTTAATTCTTGAACGCCTTGCTCGAGGGGGTGGTTGCTCGTCATCAATATCCTCTTGTAACTGCGGAGCTGGGTTAGTTGGCACATTCTTCTGTCCCAAGTCTGCCACGAGTGGCTATAGCCATTCTATATCAATCTCCAGGGTGTGTCGCTTTGGCCCTCCACGTTTGGGATTCTTCTTGGGAACGAGTAACATGGTTTTAAATAGTTAAAGTAAACAATTTCCGTAGAAGTCGTTTTCCTGGTTTTCTGTTTTCTTCTTCAATACGGTACTTGACGTCAGACAAAGCCTTGACGATTCTCCAAGGTCCACACCAACGTTTCATAAATTTCTTTCTTGCTTTTCTTAATCTGTTACGGTACCACACACGATCTCCCTCCTGATAGCGTCGCCCAAATGATTTGGTATCATAATAAGTCTTTTGCTTGACTTGGGCTCGCCTACGGTTTTCCCTTACCAGTCGCTCTGTCTGTTCTATTTGCTCTTTCTGACGTATAACATACTCTGGGTAGGTTAATGTGTCTTCATCCACATTGTCAAATTTGAGAACAGCATCGATTGGGAGGCGAACTTCCGGCCAAACATCAAGTGATAAGGGGTGTAGCTAGTTGACCCATGAACGCTAGAGTTATAGCAAGTATTGCCTTTGGTACGTTTGCTGCCCAGTCACGACAGTGCTCTGATACCAACTTTCATAAGATTTTTACTAAAGACTTACTCAGCCTCTCCACTTGTCCTTCCCCTTGTGGATGGTGTGGAGTTGTTGGAGTCTTAGCTGCCTCAATAACGTCACAGAGTCCCCTAAGTTCTACACCATCAACACTACTTCCTTGATCTGAGTGCAAACTTTCGAAACACCCAAAGCGGCAAATGTATTCATCCATAATTTTATTTGCTAGCGACTCTGATATAGTGTTCCTTAGAAGAAATGCTTGTGCAAACTTGGTGAAATAATCTAAGATCACAAGTAGTCACTCATGACCGGAATTTGACCTTGGTAGTGGGCCAACAATATCTGTTGCAATTCTCTGTAAGGCATGACAGGTCCTTACACACGTTAGCGGTGCTTTGGAGGTTCTTGGTGGATCGTTAACTTGTGCGCAGGTTGCTCAAGCTTTGACTTAATTTCTCACATCTTCATACAATCCAAACCAATAAAAGCGTTCACACACTCTCTTTATTGTTCTGTTCACCCTAAGGTGGCTAGAAGGCGGATTATTATCGGTTCTCTCTTCCTCCCAACGTCTTCAGATGAGACCATCCTTGAAGAAGAGGTGGTCAAACTGCGCCTCAATCCCTTTTCTGGCTGCCCTTTATCTGCTTTTCAACCATCGAGACACTTCGGTAAGCACTGAGTCTTTCTCTTGCTCAATCCTGATAAGATGAACTGATTGTATGAATTCTGCTTCCTTATTCCATGGTATGCAGGAAAGTCCATCAGTGTTCCCATGGTAACGGTCAGGGGGTGTTCTATCTTGAATTTAAAGTCACTAAGGCCTGTATTATGGTCTGTTCTAACAATAAACTGTTTACCCCACAGATAGGTTTCAAAATGCTCGGCTTCCCATACTAAAGCAAGTAATTTTTTACGAGTCATGCTGTAATTTCTCTCTGTTTTTGTCAAAACTCTAGCTGCATATGCAATAACTTTCTCTTTGCCATCTTGTAACTGGGACCATTACAGCTCCCAAGCCACTGTCACATCACGTCTGATTTAGCCACGAGCACCATGGGAGAACACCATGGGGACTAACATGGCTCAGTGACTCCAGCTTCGAGCATCTCCTCTACTTGGCATTGCATTTCCACACGCTGGTACTCGGTGTGCGGGGACATGAACTGGTTCTGCTGATCCGGTGTTTATATGGTGTTGCACTCCTTTTGCATGGCCAAGGTTGAAAGGCACACGGGAAACGCAGTGAGCGTAAGTGGCTAGGACCTCATGGTGTAGACACTTTTCCTTACTGGAGATGGACTCATTATTAATGGAAACAACTCTATCATGAGGGCAAGTATATCTTGGAACTTTTCAGTTCGGACAGCACAACTTTGAGAATGGCAGTTCTGTAAAGGGGAAACCACCCTGTAGCACATGGAGCCCATGTTCCTTTGTAACTTAAAGTTATGTTCCAATGAAGTGACTGTGTATATGACTCTGTGTAGTTTAGACGTGCATGACATGTATTGTATTACTGAAACAGAGTGGCTTCCTATTGCACAGAGGCTGTCTCTACCCGCACAGCCAGAGTTTTTATGTGCATTTATGGCGGCATTATTCCTTTTACACATTGACAATTGTTATAATTCCTGCAGCTATGATGATTTCTGGCATCTTGCTAGAAAGCGTCATTTGATAAGAATACTTAATACTTACTTTTGCAATTTCCGTTCTACATCTATATAAATGTAACCGATTATAATTCAGTACCATACCTGATGAAGGCTAGTATGGCTAGCCGAAATATTGTATTATAAAACTCCTAATTCTACGTCGTATTGGCTATTCTTTTTAATTTTTCGCAGCCTGAAAGTTTTTTTCCTGACTTCCATTTTGAAAATTGCTTAAAATGCATTTTAGTTTCCAAAGATCATTCATAACATCATTGTTTACCCCATGGTACAAACGTAATCTTAAAAGCATCTAAATATTATACAGTTTTACAAAATGATATAAATTTTACACGTTATACACTTAATGTATGGCCCCGAGGGAAACAGTTAGTCTTGTTTTCCCGAGAGTCCTGATGTTTCCCGAGAGTCCTGATGTTTCCCGAGAATCCTGATGTTTCCCGAGAATCCTGATGTTTCCCGAGAATCCTGATGTTTCCCGAGAATCCTGATGTTTCCCGAGAGTAATGATGTTTCCCGAGACGAAGGGGAGGAAGCAAATTAATTCTATATTGATCTTGTAATGGTTCGATTGCATAAACAAACGAAACATTAGAATAATTCATTGTGCATGATAAGATGTTTGTGTGGAATAAATAGTAGGAAGGACTGTGAAGAATTATTAGCTCGAGTTTTTTGGAAGTGCATGATTTTTTAGCTTTCTTCATCATCAAGAATAGTTTTTCTCTTCTCTCCTAAGAGGAAAACTTGTTCTTTACCTTGCATCGTTTTTCTAAAGCTCCGTAATTAAAGAGAATTTTAATTACCATCTGGCAAATTCCATTTTGTTTCACCGCCGCTTCCAGCAACCAAAACCTCAAGAGTGTGTGTCAGTTGATCCTGGGTGATTGGCTTCTGCGCAAGTTTCCCAACACGGAATACGAAGTGACCCTTATGGTTTGCTGTTATTTTGACCTGACACATAACGAATCGTGTTAAACTGGAAAAAAATTGGTAATTGCTTGGTAACGGTACACTTTGAAATGCATGGATTATCAAATTAATTTTTTTATAATTATCATAAATGCAGCTTTCAAGCCAAAAAACAGTGTTCCCAAATGCAAATTATGTGCTTAAGATATTTCAAATAAAAGTTTTACTGGAAGTAAACAAGCAAGTTGACGATAATGTTTTACATGCGTTTTTCTGAAAACAAAATTTCTAAGTTCCTAGAGGGTAGAAGAAAAATTTACAACTCAATAAAGTTTTGTCCATCGCCACAAAACTTGGCTCAGTGACAGAATTTATACTGAATTCCACAACTGTACCAGGAAATAAGTTTGATAGAAAAATCTTTTTTTTCCCCTACAAAACACTTCTCATTATCTCCGCCTTTGAAATGTCAATTGTCTCTCGAAACTTTTAAATTAGTAGAGCTGTGAGAAGTGAGTTATGAAATAAAATATTTATCACATTCATACTAGTTCATTACCCCGGCCCACTTGTTTCAAGTTTTATCTCGCGGGCTATCCAAAACAAATCTGCGAAAACCTCGATGGTTAAACAGTTTTTAAAATCATCATTGAAATGCGCCACTAAACATATAAAACGCGTAAGTTAATTAATATTAAATATTTTTATAAAAATGACCAAAAACTAAAACTATGAAATAATTCTTTTTTAAAATAGGTTTTTGACTTTTGGCCTACTAGCTTTGATGCCCCTGGGGTCCCCCCACATCACATTATTTGTGCCACATTATTAGTGCTTTCTCTTTACATTTTCATTTTCATAAAGTTATGCATATTCAGTTTTAAGTTACAGTAAAACAGAAAATGTTTCATTAAATCAGTAAGGGCCTCTTTACATGGAGCGAGTTGTCCCGGGAAGCCGGGATATCTCGGCATGCCGAGTTTCCTGGCTCTATTGTATTTTGCCCTTTTCTTTTACAAAGAGACGGGCTCTCCCGGCTTGCCGAATTTCCCTTTAGCAAGCCGGGACAACTTTTTGCATGTAAAGGCTTGTAGCCGAGAGATCTTCGCCAGGCGAGACGAGATTTAACAAGATCAAATGACGCGTTGTTGACACACGTGACGTAACTATTCCCGCTTTATTCCGCGAACAAGATGACGAAAACTGGAAGAAGAATTTCTGTTCCAAATCTTGCCGAAATCGAGGAGATGGACAGCGCTTAACGAACGTCTGGAATTTGTTTTTTTTATGAGGATGAGGGCAAGAAAAAAACAAATACGGCTTGATTCTCGCAATAGCACGAAATATTATCCACGTTGAACTTGTCTCGGCCAGAAGGGATGACATTTTTCCATGTACATGCCATCTTGTTATCGTTCCGGCAAGATTACCGGAACAACTGGCTTCATGTAAAGAGGGCGCAAGTTCGTATTTGTGAAAGTCGCAAAACTAAGACTTTGGAAAATAATTTGTTTTAGAACAAAATGATGAAAATGATGTTCGATTGAAGTCGGAGCGTAAAATAAATAGATTTTCAAAGGTTTTTATAGTTAAGCTCTCGCTTGTAAAGTTGTTATATTCAATTACAAGATTGATGTGTTTATAGCCCGGCATCATTCTCCTTAACTGTGGTGATAACTAGTATAGTTCATAGTATTTTTTTATCAACTTTGACAATTTCTTTTAACTCGTTAATTGACTAATTCTTAACTAAGCATCAATTATCATTATGACTGACGTTGTGCAAGAATCTAACACTTTTAAAACAGTCAAACTTTCGTCTTAGCAATAGGCGTAGAACTTCAGCTTAATTCTGACAAAACTTTCAGCGAAAGCTAAATATTTCAACCTAGAGTTGATTTTCAACTTGCATGTTATTCAAAAAAGATTTTACCTCTGCTGTGATGATCTGACCCCGGGTGTATGTCTTTGTGATAATGCCTTTTGCATACTCTCCCGGATATACGTACTTCGGGTTTTTGTCATCGTAACGATCGCCACACACTCCGCACCTTCCTTTGTTGACACTGTTCCACTGAATATCGCGTCCCCCACAGTTTAACTCGTTGTCTGTCCACTGTACGGGGGTATTGAACCCAAACCTCCAAGCCGAATTCCTTGATGGAGGATCAAACAGCATTCCATGGCCCCAAACGAGAGCAATGCAACTAACAACTAACACTGTTTTCAAGATGCCGCAGCAAGCTGCCATTTCTAAACTCTCAAAGCGAAGCGTTTAGTGAAAAAACAAAAATAGAAGTGGGCCTTTAGTTGAAAAATGGCTAATTTATAGATAAGTTAAGATCTACTTTAAACATCTGGGTTTTCATTTGAGTGATGCTGTCGCAAACCTTGTCTCCATTGGTATAAAACCATCAAGCAAATGCCAACAACTTCAACAGCTGCTTAAATTCCCCTGGTTTTATTTCTTTGTGTCCCAGTATCTCATTTTATACACTGGTGGAACAAAATAAATTTTGCTTTCCAGACGATTTGTAGATTAAACAAAGCTTTTTCAATGCAAAGTTATTTCTGATTCTGATTTAATTTGCCTTTTAACTATTGGCTCAAAGCTAGAATCCTTCTCTGCTTTACAAGCCAGGGACAGCCGAGTATATTTGGCAATGGTGGGGCTAAGCTACTTCTAGATCGCCGGAATATTAATTGCGTGCGTTTTTATCATAACAATCCAAATAAGATTTTGTTAAATTTTTCATCGTAATTTCGGTTTATTTTAAGTTGAAAATATAAGCATATAATATATACTTAAAATGACATGTATTGAGCATGTATTCAAAATGACAGAATTTTGTTTATCACAAGACCTACATTCTCCGCAAAATTATTGGTGCGATTATAGCCAACCCAGCCTATAGCTCCGCGATCCTTGCAAGCGCAAAACGTTTACTGAACTATCTTTTCTTCATATCACGAAACCTTGTATGGAGGTGTGAATATTGTCGGGTTTTACACTTATAAATTTCAAAATAGGTTACACATTTCAAAATAAATAGATCCAACTTTCTTCGTTTAACGGTACTTTAAACATTGCTCATAATTTGAAAAAATTTCATAGCAAGACTCTATTTCATGATCGGCAAATCACATTAGCACAACAGCAATGTTTTGGAAACATTTTACTAAGTCCATCGAATTCAAATATTGACCTTTTTTAAAGCGTAGCGAATGAGTGCGATAATTTTATCACAAAAATTCTTATTTTCAAACCCATCTCAGATAACTTGGGTATATCTTGTATAACTACTATTGATGAAGAAATTATTGATGCAAGAATTAAGTTAATGATTGAATTGAAAACAAAACCGTTTTGAGTATATATTATAAAATATATAGTAGTGTTATTCTTGGCTTGGTTCTGATAGAAAGGTTTAATTGTAGAATTGCATGCAATTTAGGTATTCTGTTGATGAACATTAACTGTTTTGCTATTTATTTTCAGCAGCATTCTAGTTATGTCTGTTCAGATATCTATTTCTTCATTAATCATTTCAAATTGTTTATGACTCATTTCGGATTAGTAAAAAACTTCTCTCGATTCCTTTTTTAACACAATTTTTAAAATTTCAAGATCGG
>JANCMA020560606.1:0-10094 GCA_024336925.2 Zoanthus solanderi
TTTCAGAGCCACGAAAAACAGTGGACAAAAACGATGACCCATAGCCGGCACGGTAAAGCCACCCCATGGCTCTAGTTTTTTCTAAACCCTATGGCTATGCATATTTTAGTCAGCCACTGGGGCATGCAGTCGCATTTTAGTCATACATGCTTATGAACCTTCACAGACCAATGAAATCTAAGGTAATCTAAGGTGTGTCACGACAACAACAAAAGGTCCAAAGGATATTTTGTTTAACTATTTTAATTGTTTTACACACAGTTGCCTAATAGCGACTATTTATTTCTATTCTCTTTCGCTACGCTCAGCCGAATAGAAATGTTTCTAATTTCTACATCAAAGACAACACAGAGTTGAGGAGGGTCGCACGTGGGTCAGCGCCGTTTATTACATCAAGATGATTTGTAAATGGTTAACATACTGTGCTTCGAAAGTACAACAAACTGATATTAGATAATTTACAGTTGGGCTAAATAGCAGTAACAAAAGTAATTTATGTACAACGTCAATAGTACTCTGATGGTAAAAACTAGGCCCGTGAAATGTTGTGCAAATTCAAATGATATGAATGAATTATAGAGTGGTATATAAAGCGTATAATGTTATTCCCAAAGGGAACGGAGGTAGAAGGTTTCATGAATAGAGACAAAGAGAAAAACAAATAATTACACTCAATTACAGGAGCAAACTTCTTATTAACATGTACATTATTTTTGTTTATTTCTTTTATTATAACAATATTGGCGATGTGTGACACAATTTCACCTAACATTTAGGATAACGTTCCTTGTTTTAAAACCACAAAGAAATTACGGTGAAACTATCATTTTGACTGTAGAAATAGTTTGATAAGATGCGGGGGAATAAATTTTACTTCAACGCCAATTCCTTCTAATTATATATGTATGGAAAGCCCGGGGGATACTCCCATATATTGACTATACGGGTATGTGGGTATGGTTTTCAGACCATCCAGCCTATAGAACAGGGCGAACAAATCACGGAAATTTTTGTCTAGAACAGGATATAAAATTTTGCAATATTTACAAACTGTTTAGTACAGGGTGCAGCAATTCTTCCCGGATGAGAATTGGTTTGACTGAGTTGTGATGTACGTGAATTTTTTCATGATCCACAGGTCTGTTCTCTGTTTAGAACTCATTTGCTAATCGGTGCAGTTTCTTTATCTTTTCCTGGAACACGCAGACAGCAAGACTATCCACTGTCCCATTTCAGTGCTTTTTGATGTAAACTGACTTGAAAGGATCTTGATTTGCTAGTTTAGAACAGGATATCAAAATCAAGCCATGTCTAGAACAGGGTCATGGTTTGTGAAGGTCCAGCGGTACACCCCAACCAAAATTCTGTTGAGTAACCCCCGGTTTGGAGACTAAATGTAAAACCATGTAAAGAGAATATAAAGGTAAAGGTAAAGGTTTCTTCTATTTAACGTCGGTAGTTCCGTCAGTTCATAGAACTGTTATCAATGGAAGCCGACGGCGCGCCCTTTACCCCCTGTTCTTAATTTTTTGGCTGCTTCAGCCTCAATTTGTTCTTAATAAATTTGTGAGCATTTTGAAACGATAAGAAATCAAAACAAAAAGACAAGGCACTGAAAAACAATGCTGATCGTCTGTATTTTGAGGAGATCACTGTATATTTATCTAAGATTACTGTACATTTTGCCCTTTCTAGTACTCAGTCCTTGCCCACAGGCTGCAGGGGTCAATTTTTTGTTGTTGCTCAACGATTGTACAATATTCAGTAAAGTTGCAGTTAGAAACATTTTGACATTTCAGTTAAGCCTCAGCCTGAACTTGTTCTTAAGTTGTTCTTAATTTTCGGTCAATCTGAGCCTAATTGTTCTTATAAAGTTGCTGTGATAAAAAAAAGAGTAAATTCCTACAGCAAAGATAGTCTCGATTGCTAGCCACGGGCAAAAGAGACAACTATCATGAGATAAAAAGCAGCCGCATTAAATGTCCTTTGCATGAATAAATAAACTGTATCAATAAACCATTTCACAGTTCCTGAAAGGTAACCAAGCTTCTACATGAAACCGAGACGAAGGTTGACCTTGCACAGTCAGAGAAGCGGAAATAACAGACATGCTAATAAGTTTCTTTCTTATGATAATTATTTCCACTTCTCTAACTAAGCCAGGTCAACCATCGCCTCGGTTTCATGTAGAGGCTTGGTTACCTTTCAGGAACTGTGAAATGGTCTATTATACTTTGCTTAAGTTTTTTCTTAACATGAAACTGGAAGTCAGATTTCGTTTTCGGACGCGAGTTTTTTTCCCGTAAAAAGGTACTAGTTGTCATAATAAATACCACTCTGTACTCTGATAAGGCACGGTTTTTGACAAATCAGAGCGTGTGCTATATTAAATATTTATTCTATTAAAGTTTTATAGCGTAATAACCATAATAAGGTTAAAATGTTTTCTATACATCATTTAGAATAAAACTAGCATTTCTCTTTATTGAACGATACTGAATCATTTTGATGATCATTCCTTATGATTCACGTGTATTTGGTTACTTTTGTGGCTATTCTTGTTTCTGCTATCTGTATTATTTTTTGACAGACATTTACGATCAGCCGGCATATGTGGAACAGCACAATCTAAGCATGAATGATAGAGGCGACTTTCCTTTCAAGGAAGAAACTAAGGTAAATCAAACCTTATAGCACTTGTTTCTCTGTCTCATCATTGGCAAGCTTTCGTTTGTCCAATGTAGTGAACACCACGTAAAAAATAAGAAAGACATCCTTCAGATGTCTTTATAAGACCGTTGCCGACGCATTCGCTTTATTTTCGAATCAAAAGAAGAGATGACGCAATGGTACATCTGTACTCTGTTCTTTAGACATTTAATATATGGCTATTGATGAAAACCTAAGTAACTATCCTTCCAGAATTCACTTTTTCCACATGCGTAAAAAAATCGCCATTATGTTAACACCTTCAGGGCCTTTTGTTTCTGTTTATCTTATTTTTAGGTTAGGTTAGGGCGGTCTCATCCAAGCTGAAGACCTTCTGACCCAGTCTGCACGGTCCAACATGCTGGCGGCGAGCTCAGCAGTATTAGCCGCCCTAGAGTCCCCTCTCATAGTGTCCAGAGGGCGCCCTGGATAGCGAAAGCCGTGTGTGTTTGTTCCCAGAGGGAGCTCTCTTGGTGACGATAGCAGTGCCCCGCGACACCAAGTCTTTGCCAGTCTAACCTGTATGACACTCTGGAAGGCCTAGGTGTGGTTGTGGATGCTTTCTAGCCAGCTAACATTTAGCACGGAGCGAAGCATGTGCGTGTAAGTGCCATCTAGTGACTTCTGGAGGGAGATGTTAAGTGCTCAGCACGCACTGCCATAGAGAAGAATGGATTCCAAAGTAGCTTGGAAGAGGTTAATCTTGAGCTCCTAGGTATACTTGAGCGCCATATAGCTAGCATATTGTTGAGAGCTTTCCACACCAATGCCTTCTGCACTTCCGTGTCATGGAAGGACAATCCTAGCCAGGAAACAAGGTACTAAAAGCCGCTGATTACCCCCAGCACACTTCCAGTGCTCGCTGAGAGTGGGGAATTACAAGCGGTAACGGGGCTGATCACTTTTGAGAGCAGTTTCTGCGCCAGAAATGTCATCTAAAAGCAAGGCAATGTCGTTTGCGAAGTCCAGGTCCAAAAACACCTTTTTGGGATCACCGAGGAGTCAAGTTAAGACTCAGCTCTGCTTCACTTCCATCATTGGACTTAGGGTAGGGCATAATCAAGGCAGAGCCAGAGTGTCGCCCTGCAGTACTTCTGAGGTGATCTCAAATTCGTCTGTCTCACCATCTAAGGTGATAACTTTGGCATGTGTGTCGATGTAAATCACCTGGATAGCTCTGCAAAGCCTTGCTGGAATGTCGTAGACATGGCCTCCCGATCGATTGAATCGAAGGTCTTCTTGAAGTTGAGAAAGGTCAAAATTGCAGGAAGGTTGTTTTTGTTTACCTCCTCTAAGATCCGTAGCTTTTTTGTTGTCATCCACTGATCTTTGGTAATGTTATCAGTGAGATCATGGTACTCGGCCATTTCCAAGAGATGAAAGTGGTAACGAACTTCAATGCTATAACGTGATTGCAGGTCGGGGCTTGAGGCAAATAATTTGCAGTCGTAACGAGACCTCTTTGAACGTTTCTTTGGGTAGGCAGGCTGAGACTGAGTACCTTCAAACCTACAAAGCGGTGGTCAGAGCCGAAACTTGAAACAGAGTTGTAGTCGTCGGCGTTCATGATGCTGTTACGTCTTTTCGTACGTAATAGAATGTAATATAGCTGCCAAAAAGCCAAGGTTGCACGGTCCCGAAAGCTCTACATCTTGACAGTTCTCTTCTGGAAACAATTACTGGCTGCAAACAAAGCCGTTTCTGTTAGTTGACTCATGGAAGCATAAACGCTTGTCTCGCCTTGCACTGAAGCCGCCTAGTACCACTAAGAGGTTATGGGCGGGAGTGGTACACACTGCTGCAAGAAGAGTGTCATAAAACTCTGTGACATGGTTCTCGTCGAGGAGAGTAGGCCACTATATCAGGTGTTACTAGGTTGCTGGAGACTGATAAAGCACTCATAACTCTGCATGAGTAGAATCGAACCTCACAGAGGGCTTCCTTAGCAACATTAGAAAGGAGAAGACCAACACCACCGACAGAGAAATGAGCCTCGTTCCTCTAGGTAGACGAGATTATGAGATAGTATTCTTCGAATCTACGGAAATCAGTAGGTGCTCGGTGGGCTATGCTTTGTTCTTGGATTCTTAAGAATCCGATGTTGAAAGAGCCCACACAATAAGTAAGTTACTTTGCTCTAGAATAAAATTTATTGCACATGTGTTGAATGCAGCCATTAACAATGGAGCCGGCACTAGCATTAGGTGGGACCCTTCCGAGTATATTTGAGAGTGCATCGTCATGTGTTCTATCTATATTGGCGCCGATTGCCGCAGCTGGGTTGCTGCCCACTCCCGGGACTGGAATTATAGACTATAAGATTGGTGTAAACTGAACTCATCATGGTGTGTAGCTTAATGATTTGAGGATGTTAGCATAGTTGGCGTGGGGTCACAACTCCTCACACTGCCTAACCACAATGTGTTGGGTTATTTTTCGGGGTGTACTCTTCTAGATCTCCCGCATTCTGCAAGACCAGGGACGGCGCTGGGAGTCACAACGGACGGTCTTCACCATGTGAGAGGCTGGATAGACCGACTCCTTGCAGGTGACGAATAGGTAGTATGTTGCGCATCACATATGGTGCTGGATATGGGGAGACCAGTTTGGGACGCCAGGTTGTTGCATGGCAGCCAAAACGGTGCTACTCCCCCAGAAATCCCTTTTTTACTGAAATATTGTCGTCGTTACTGATTTAAAAAAGGAACATTAGCTGACCGCCGGGAAATACAAAAATTGCCTTCTCGTGTTATCTGAAGATCTGATCAATGACTATAGTTTAGTAACTGCGTAAGCCAAGTAACCGTATGGACCATCGTCCAGGTTGTTAAAGGCTGGTTAACTTTAACCCTAGGTGAAGCAAAAATTCAAATAGCATTTTCATCTCTAACAAAAAGTTTGCTGTTTTTGTAAAGTGCTGTTCAGACTTTATCACGAAAATTTTGTTTATTCTAACATTACTTCTCAAATCCATTTCTTTATAGTTGGAAACAATGACATGAGTTGAAAATTAACGCTGGGTTATTGCTAATCGGCTTTTGAACAACTGGGCCCAGGACATTATTTCCGTTTTCTCTGTTACTAAGAGGATGAGAGTCTTCCACTTTACTGGACAGGATACTAAGTCCTAGCAGGCCAACTTGCAGCAGAAGCTCGGTCATTTTGTTCATCAACCACGTATAAATGAGTCAGCTTCAAACCTCAGCAGTGGCAGAGCTCGAACTAAAGTCCCAAGAAAGTAAAGAGTATACCAATGTTCCCGAACACTTTCTTGCTAAATTAGAAATGGAAATTTAATAAAAAGCAGCCAGATAAATCGATTTGATTTTGGATTAATAAATAATAAAGCTAAAAGGAACGTATGTGTCGAAATTGTATTCTATAATTTCAATACACTTAAAATTTGGTATATGTTTTTTATTATATAATAATTTTCAAAGAGATCACATTCCTTATTAAGGATTTTTTATTTCAGTCTATCCAGAGTCCAGGAAATTCAACAACCGAGAAATGTGACGCAGTTGTTACCAAGACAGAAAATCGATACTTCAACATTCAGGCTTGTAAGTATTGCATTATCCTTGGAAGTTATAGAATGTCATAAAGTGTTTGTAACTTTTCGCAAGAACTTTAGGATGTATCTTGTAATGTTAGGATAGTTTGGATGATGACAATTAGTATATAAGGATGTAGTTTGGAATGCAACAGTTATAGTCCATGGGCCAGAACACAACTTATTACCACTCAAGAGGGACAAATTATCATTATTGTAAGGTACATTGTAATGTTACGGCTATGGAGGATGTACCTCGTAATGTTGCAGTTATTTATATTAAAAGGCTCCTTATAATGTACCTGCTACTTAGAACGTAACTTGTAATATTGCAGTAATTTAGAATGCTCCTTGTAATGTTACAGTTACTTAGGATGTACATTGTAGTGTTACAGTTACTTAGGGTGTACATTGTAACGTTACAGTTACTTAGGATGTACCTTGTAATGTTATAGTTACTTAGGATGTATCTTGTAATGTTACAGTTACTTAGGTTGTACTTTGTAATGTTACAGTTACTTAGGATGTACATTGTTAACATTTACTTAGGATGTACATTGTAATGTTACAGTTACTTAGGATGTACATTGTAGTGTTACAGTTACTTAGGATGTACATTGTTAACATTTACTTAGGATGTACATTGTAATGTTACAGTTACTTAGGTTGTACTTTGTAATGTTAGTTACTTAGGATGTGTTTTGCAATGTTATAGCCAGTTAGACTGTACCTTATAATGCTGCTGTTACTGAGGATATACCTCGTACTGTGACAGTTACGTATAATGCACTTTATAATCTAACTGTTGCCTAGAATGTATCTTTTAATGTTACAGTTACTCACGACATATTTTTTGTTACAGCTACTAAGGATGGACCTTGTAATAGTACAGATGCTTAGGATGTACCTCGCATTAAGAAAGTTCTTTAAAATGCTTTTTATAATGTAACTGCTGCTTAAGACGTAACTTGTAACTTGAACGTTACTTAGGGTATAATATTCGTTTAAAACTTTTTGGATTTAAGAATGCTCAATGGCATAAAATGCCAGCGCTGTAAAATGTAATCTGTAAACTAAGTTACTTAGGATGTACCATCTTACAACAAATTTTACCATTACAACAACTTTAGGCAATAAACATCCTAGTCTGAATAGCCAAGTCACATGTCAACCTTAAGCTGTACTTATAATACTATTGTTAGTTTTCTTTTGTTTTTTCTGAATACTCATTTTTCAATCTTGTATATTTACTCATTTACGGATAATTAACCAGTTATACTGACGATGGCAGTAGCACTGCCGAAACGTGTCTGTAATTAAAAAGGTCGTGATTTTTATCAAGCTTTTTTCTGATCTTTTGCTATGTAGACCATTAGGCAGCAAATGCATTTATTCGTTTCACTTTGCAGCATGCTGTTATAATTGACACCTCTATTAGATTTATTTACTAACGGTGTTCCTTGTAACGTTACTTCTAAAAGATGTATCTTACAATGTTATACTGAGTTACTTAGGATGTACCTCGTAATGTGAGTGTTAATGAGAATGCACTTCAAATAATGCAACTAATTTAGCTACTTGGGATTTACCTAATTAAGTTACAGTAACTTTGGAAGTATACCTTTTAATATTGATGTACCTTTGAAAGTTATGGTAAAAAAATACATAAAACATTCATCAAGGAAATGAATAGACGATGAAGTAAGTGTAAACTTTGTGACGAAGGAGTCGCGCTGGTGGCTCTGGAAACTTAGAGTAAAATTTTGCCGCGATTTACTTATTAAATTAAACAATGAAATATAATTCTCCGATTGTCTCGCAATCTTTTCATTGGAAAGACCGTGACGTTTCTACTGAAACCTGGGGGTTTTCATCAGGCGATGGAGTTGATTGAGAGGGGATTGTTATATATATTTTCCCGTTCAGTGATTGGTCAATAGGTTCCCAAATTATTATTTGCTGATTTACGTATACCCTTTCTGTGGTCAGTGGTTAAATCTTTGTGTTTTCGTATTTTGTTCAACCTAGAGTGAGGAATTTTGGATCCCAATATCCCTGTTGATGTTTCTTGGATTGTGTTATAAATAGAATAACCTTTAATTCTACCAAAAAACCAATGAGAATCCCTGTCAATGCGCCATTTTACTAATACAAAGTTTTGCCAGTTTCAGGCCTCTGTGGGGGCAAAATAGTGTTGCTCGGTCACATTTTGTTTTATTAATTCACTAGATTTGCTTGCTGTTTTTTGCCCCCACAGAGGACTGGGCAAAACAAAAATTTGCATTTGTAAAATGGTGTATACATTTGATGTTTTTCCAGTCAGCGCAATAGCCGGTTTTGTTGGCGTATTCGAAGTGCGGACGAAGCGAACATCTCTCGTGTTACTTTTTTGTGGCTACTGTGTAGATAGACGGTAGCCACTATGCCATCGGGAATGTAAGTGAGTAATGTGAGTCCGTAACCAAACCACAGGAAGCCCAGTCTGGGACCAAGACCCCGGTAACATGTATCCCTGAGAAGCAAATGTTTCATTCACAAGCATCAGCATACAGGGTTTGCAAGCCGAATCCACGTGTTCTCAACAATTCAACTAAGTTTGCTAATAATAATGCGAAATTGCTCGAAAATATGAACTAAATCGTAACCATTGTGGGAAAATTCAATCTCTTTAGAGGAGAAATGAACTCAAAAAATTTGGGATAACTCTGCCCGTAATCAGTTACCGGGATGTAAACACAATTATCAGAAATTACATATCACAGTTGGCATAGTATCATTATGATTGTCGACGTTTACGGTAATTTAGTGATTTTTGTTCCAACATTTTTATTTAATCAAGCAGTAGCCACCTTCACTGTTAGAGTGCCTTTTATTTAAGTTGCCTCGGTCTTCCCGTTTCACTGATGTATACGCAGTCATAATCACTAAAGAGGATCCGTACACAACCCCACCTATTCTGCTTGGGGATACCGAGCTCTTATCACATAATATATACTAGATGTTTCCGTAGCGTTGTGTCGGTTTTAAAGCTAACTGAAATTTACAAGCTTAAAGAATATGGTGAATGACAGAAATCGTTTAACTGGACAAATGTAAACTTACTTTTAAAAATATGAAAATTTAACTTCGATTAGACGATTCTGCCTCGTCCCATTTGACCAGTCTTACAAAGACAATCTCAATTTTAAAGATTTTCCCATAAATGCTTATAGAACTCGAAACTTTGACCCAAACAATTACTGCATTAACACGATCAAACATAACAATTTGACTGAGGAACTTCTTTTTTAACCCCGTTTTTCTTGCTTGGGGAAAATCACCAAATTTTCTAAAGAATGCTAACAAGTTAACTTCTTTTAAAGCAAAATTGCAGGAATTTTACACTAAGAAATTTATATCTTATTATACGGGAATCAATATGAAATTAATTCTAAGAGCTTTTTTGTTGTTTACATAACAAGATAAATGTTTTTAGCAAATAAAAAGTACAGCGAGCTATTTAATCTAGCATTTTTTTAAAAGGTAAAACGTTATATACAAAGGTTCATAATTAAACTAGGGATGGGAGAGTGCACCTTGGTGTGAAATTATACCTGTGATTTGAAAATTACGTCAGCGATGAAAAACCACGTAATTTCAAAACTGTAGAAGTAACATTTCTGATCAAAATTGCACGACACGCAGTTTAATCAGCTATTCATTATTTATTTTTTTAAATACTTTTAACGGTCAAATATAATTATTTTTATAATAATAATAATAATAATAATAATAATAATAATAATAATAATAATAATAATAATAACAAGACGCTCTAGGAGCGTATACTTGT